>OZ007571.1:54473262-54517610 GCA_963931925.1 Onchidella celtica
AGGCTCTACGCACTTTATAACACGTATATCATAATCACACATGCAATACGTAGGCATGCTGAGGAGAAAAAAAAAATTGACATTCAGAGTGTAAAAACATGACTCATCAGGTGATGTTTGACAGTCATAAAATGTTCAGTCTCTCTCAAAGACAACGGCAGAGAATTCCAAATCTGAGGCCCTTGAAAGGAAAACGATTTTTCATCCGTAGTCTTAGGGGACATCTTAGGAATTTTTAACTTTTTAGTTTTATGCAAGTTGGCAGAGTGTTCCTCGGCAAGACTTTGTGGGTATTTTAGGCTCGATTTCGGAGCGATTTCGGATTTCTTGAGACAGAAGATTATCATTTCTGAATTCCTGATGATTTATTTTCCTCAATAGGCTCCACCATCATATGTTCACCAAGTTTAAAATAGGAACATCTGCCATATGCGAGTGCAGCCAGTCTCCACAAAACACGGAGCATATATTACAGAACTGCACACTCTTCTCAGCACTGCGAGAAACGTATTGGCCCCAACCCACCGACCTGAATATCAAACTCTGTGGTGCTCTGCCAGAGCTGCAGAAAACCGTAGATTTTCTTAAAAGAACAAATCTGCAGATTTAGATTGGTGAACGAAAGAAGAAGAAGAAGAATTTTCCTCATTTCATCACGATTATTATATAACCTTTATTTTAAACAATGACAAGTTTGGAGAACTTTCAGGGTTATGGTTAGGGCTAATAGTTTCTACCTCAAAATAGTCCCACGGCTTTTCGTTTAATATAAACATTTCACCCAACCATCCAATACAAAAATTCATACGACTGTTTCATCTGTAGTCCCTACGTAAAATGGAATGTACTTCCAGTGCAATTTCTGCATCACTCACAGTTGAGTTCATAGTGGTTACCCGCTGTTTCAAAAAGACTTAACTACTGCAATTTACAGCTTTACACAGAGGTTAGACAGGGGTACATAGCGATGATGTCATAGTGAATTTAGAAGCTGATGTAGACAGCATGCCGCCAGACAGTGCTTATTTTTTCAGTGATATGACTGCCTAATTTGCATCGTAAGCATTTTTATCCTCCGCCAATAGCTGACATTACCGAGCCATGGGTCTAACACTAATGATATGATGAAACCTTTAATAATTTTAACACCAGCAACATGGCTGACTTTTTCTAGCCATACCGTCGGATTGAGTCTGAGATCCAACCTTTGTTTCCATTGATAACAATCTAAATCATTTTCTAACTCGGCCATTTCCGTAATATAACTCATTATGTAAGTGACTCGTGGTTGTTGACCTGTGACGCCAGTTCATAATGAAATCTGAATGAAATCTGATATCCGAGCTTGCTTTGGTTGGGGGGGGGGCGGGGGGGGGCACATAAAATAAATATATGTAGGCTCGACTTTGGCAATTCCTCCCCTTACTAGTAGGGTAGCCACACAAAGGCCACCGAGCCACTAGGCGCTTTTAGGCGAGAAGAATTGCACTATATAAACGGACCGAATCTAGGTGGGCCCTGTGTGCAGTTGTTGAAATTATAATTATAGTGCAATTCTTCTCACTTAAAGCGCCTAGTGGCTCGGTGACCGAATTTGGTGGCCTTTGTGTGGCTACCCTTAGAATGATAAGGTTCTATCTCCACTTTTTTGGCTGAACTGAATTACACACTACAGACTACTTCTACCGGCCGTCTCCACTGTGTGTCAAAGTATCAGTCGGATTTGCTGTGTAATTTGTACGTGTTACTAAAAAGAAAAACAAGAACAACAACTCATGTCTCTGAAAGCTGAGACTTCAACTCATCAATTTCTCAAAACTTGATGATGGAAGGGAGTGAGAACCGTGTCATTCAAAGGGGACGAACATTGTATCTACACCCTCCGCCCCCCCCTCCCCCCACCACCACCACCATTCACGCTTTTCATATGCCCTAGCCCTCCCCAGCCCCCTTGTACTAGGGTAAAACCATTAGAATGGTGGCGCCCATGAAAAAAGCCGTACGTTTTAATGTGTAGTGGCGTTTTGTATGGATGATTATTGTCTATTCTTGTTTGTTTTTTTTGTTTTTTTTAAGAGCTCAGATTGAAATGCGATTTTGAATGTATTCATTCAGTGCATGACTCAGTGATCACAAAATAAAGAAATAATAGGTGCCTAATTAAGCGAACAGGGATGAACAAATTCAATTTTTATAAATATGTAGATGCATAATTATAGAGGTGTGTTTGTACATAGATACTCGAAGGAATTAAAAGTGAAGAACTAGGTAAATAAACAGATGAATAAATAAGTAGATGAGTAAGAGAAAACATAAATAACCAAGACTGTTCTCTTACATAGAAATCTTATGTTCCATTTTTGTATAATTTTACAATCCTGCACTTTTTTTTTCTAGATTAAAAGAAACGCATTTGAAACCAAACGTTTTAATTCATCACTATAGTATTTGAACAGCTTACGGACGCTCCCCATACTTTGCATACCTTGGGGTCGAATTCCCCGTTACCCTTCCGAACGTACGTACTTCAAGGATGGTCCCTTGCAGCGAAATTCTCTAAGCGAATACAGCATAGACAATGATTAAACAAAAAAAAAAAGGAGCACAGACCTGGTGTAACAGGGTGACAGACCGGCAAGGTATAACTAGCGTGGGAAGATGGTTAACGGCGGGGAGACAGAGTTATTGTAGGCCAGAGGGGGAAAGTAGCCGATGCAACGGAAAGCGTTTTGACACCCGGAAAGGGTAGTGTTTACTTGACCGCCGTACTTGACGATCAGATCACCTGGGAATTGCTTGGGGGGGGGGGGGTAGAGATGCTTCTATAGTATTTGACGTGGAGTCGACGGGGGTGGCTATTAGGATAACTAATGTACACTCGGTGAGCGTCTTGGGACGCTACCTGACTGGGTATAAATTCCCGAACGCTACTTCCAACTTCAGACCGCTGAGAGCACTCACCAGCTTCGTGCCGAAGAGGAGACCACCACTGCAACTGTAACTTTGTACTAGTCTTGTGAGTGGGGAAGGTCAGGGAACCCGCAAACATCCTTTGTCAGAGCCTGGTATCTTTGGTATCTTGTCGGCACTTGAGCTGTTGCTGAGTGAGGAGGAAGAACAACACCTTCTTGGCTTCTCAACTTCTTCTCCTTTGATTAACGACATCGTGGCTTCTTGGTTTCCCGACCTATTGGTACCTGCCGATACCTGTTGATCTAACTGCGCAGTCAAGCCAGAGTAGAGAGGAAGAACCAGTGCCCAGATAGCGCCATACACCCCTAAAGGAGAGGTTTCCTTATGCTGAATGTACCCATGTGTTTTATAAAATGTGCTAGGAATTGAATATTACGAAGACTTTTAATTATCATGTACTGATTTGCATCAATTTCATTCCATCGAAATTCACATGAAATTGTATGACCTATGTTCCTATTATTATTGAATGAATTAATAATAAAATTATTGTATATATATAAGCAATACAGACATCGTTTGTTATAACTTATAGAAGAGAGATAGTCGATTATTTAGTGTGTTTGTGCCGTGCCCATCACGGCTGGTGTCAGAAGAAAGTTAGTGAGAGAAAGTGGAAACATCACACCTGGTTTAGCAAACTAGCGTAGTAAATACTGGAGAAGAAAATTGGCTCTGTCGAGTTTAAATCTGGAAGTTAAATGAGCATCACACAAACTATTCTGAGCTGTGGAGATCAAATCAGTTGAATTTAAACTGGTAATTAAGATCAAAATTGGGCATGCCAGATTATTAAAACCGCACCACCACCACCACTATCTACAACAACAGCAACAACGTCAAGGCCAGTATCTACAGCAACAACATCAAGGCCAAGTCAAAATTGGGCAAAAAGAAAAGGTTGTATGTTGCGAAACCCTGCGTGAGAAATAAAACCCAAATTAGTTTGCTTTGTATTGTTTGGGATTTATTTCTCACGCAGGGTTTTGCAACATACAACCTTTTCTTTTTGCCCAATTTTGACTTTGCTTATAGCCCTGCTGCGACCCCACAGTTTTTCTGTGGTTTTTATGTTATTTCGTGAACATCAAGGCCAATATCTACAGCAACAACATCAAGGCCAGTATCTACAGCAACAACATCAAGGCCAGTATCTACAGCAACAACATCAAGGCCAGTATCTACAGCAACAACATCAAGGCCAGTATCTACAGCAACAACATCAAGGCCAGTATCTACAGCAACAACATCAAGGCCAGTATCTACAGCAACAACATCAAGGCCAGTATCTAGAGCAACAACATCAAGGCCAGTATCTACAGCAACAACATCAAGACCAGTATCTACAGCAACAACATCAAGGACAGTATCTACAGCAACAACATCAAGGCCAGTATCTACAGCAACAACATCAAGGCCAGTATCTACAGCAACAACATCAAGACCAGTATCTACAGCAACAACATCAAGGCCAGTATCTACAGCAACAACATCAAGGCCAGTATCTACAGCAACAACATCAAGGCCAGTATCTACAGCAACAACATCAAGACCAGTATCTACAGCAACAACATCAAGGCCAGTACCTACAGCAACAACATCAAGGCCAGTATCTACAGCAACAACATCAAGGCCAATATCTATAGCAACGACATCAATAGCTACAATTGCACACAAAAGATGGCGGCCCCAGTCCTTGTTCGTTCCAACTCCACTTTATGCTCGGGTTTTCATGTGTACGGAAAGTAGAGGGTAAAGGAAAGGTCAAAGATTCCTGTAAGTATTGAAATAGGAGGAATGTTTTCATGTGTTCAGAAATGCCATTTCCGCACACATGGAAACACACTTTCTTTTTACACCTAGGTGGATTTTTGTTGTTTCCGTACACATGAAAACACGGCTTGAGAAATTCAACGAGAAATGTTTGCGGCTTTACTATAATTTGTGAATAGGAGTTGGAATAAATCGGGACCGTGAAATAGCTTGATAAGTGCCACAACGCATTTTAAACAAGACACATGTCAAAGTGTGCATTTGTTAATACCTCTTCAACATACTGAAAGATCTCCAGTTTTTTTTTTTCCAGAAAAAATAACGTCGAATTTCTCAGTTGTGCAAAACTTGGAATTGGAACAAACAAGAGCTAAGGTCGCGAAGAGCCAAAAGGCCAAGCCACTGAGTTCTGATTTTGAGTTTGAGAACCAACACCGATACGCTAATGGCCAGTGTACGCTATGCATTGCACTACGAACTTAGATTACGCACGCGATAGAAATCAACAATAAATGAATGCTTTCAATGGATTAATAATTTCTCTCGAGTAAAACTTTCCACATACATACATTTAGATGCAATAATAGAATTGAGATGATATTTTTTAATTTTGTGAAACTGGCGCGTAAAGAGGGAAAACGGAGGATCATTAACTTGTGTACGCGGTGAGTTAACAGTAGGTGTGATCCATAAACCAAGGGATTTGAGTGCCTTAACCACCCATGAGCGCTTTCTTATCAGCCATTTGCCGCACCCCTGAACCGGACCCATTAACCCTGTGCACACTGCAGAGCGCGCCAGCTGACACGGGGAGAGGTGGGGGGGGGGGGGGGGTAAGGATGAACAGCCAGATTTCATGATATTTCGGGTTGCCGTATTCAGTGACATATGAAGTTACATTTCCACATAGGATACCGTTAGGCTGAGCGGAATGTTGAAGTCCACCGGGTCCTCTATTTCAAATTGGCACAGGAGACCATTCAACTCCTTTCCTAACTCAAAATCTGGCAAATGAGATGTCGTGAATTTAGGGTCGGTGTTACCATTTCCTAATTTGGTATCCTTTTTTTCTGTGGTGCAAAGACGTGTATGTTAAATTGATCTGTCCAATGGTACGTCGATCAGGCTGTTCGCCGATGACAGTCTACTGTATAGAAACATCAGAAGTGTAAGAGATGCAGAAATGTTACAAAATGACCTGAATAGACTCCAACAGTGGGAACAAAAGTGGAAGATGGAATTCCATCCTAAGAAGTGTCAAGTACTTCGAGTGACAAACAAAATTAACACCATCAGTTTTGATTATACTATCCACAACATCAAATTAGAGGAAACAGAAACAGCTACTTATCTTGGCATAGTTATTGATAGGAAACTTGGATGGAAACAACAGTATAGCACAATTAGTCGTAAGGCAAATGGAGTAATAGCTTTTTTAAGGGTAAATATCTCAGACTGTCCCATGGATGTTAAAGATAAATGTTATAAGACCCTTGTTAGACCAATACTCGAATATGGATGTAGCATCTGGGACCCCCATTGTAGAACTCACATAGATTACCTAGAAAAGATACAGAAAAGAGCAGCCAGATTCGTGACAAACAACTATAAATTTGAGGAGGGTAACACCAAGATTAATATGCAAAAACTTGGCTGGGTGCCTTTAGAGGAGAGGCGGGCAAGAAATAAAATTACCAGCTTTTTTAAGGGTAGATGCGGTCTGATGGATATACCCATGGAACACATTGGGATTAATTTTAGTAAGACTAGGCGGAATAGCCAGACCTATGCCATACCATCGCCCAGTGTTGACAGCCACTTATATTCTTTTTATCCGAGCACGTTGAGGCTGTGGAACTCTTTGCCGGAGGACCTAACATTGTGCAGTAGCCTAGACTCTTTTAAGACAAAATTGGAAAAGCACACGTTGAGAGCTAGCTACTGAATTGGCTGCATAGATATATATACTTATAAACCCAGTGATAAGATTGGTTGATCTGCTCATGGCCACAATCAAGTGTTTTTATAAGTTTTTATAAATCTAATCGACTCCCCCTTCTTACACCCTTATATGTATATAAATTTTTAACTCCCAGGGACACGGGCCGAGTCGATTTTTAATGCCTACTGGTGAGATACTCAAATCTGAGAATACCAGTTTTAAGGAAGAAGAAGAAGAAGAAGAATGGATAAAATGAGTGGATCTGACGAAATTCCCGAGATAACCCCTCCAGAAAGGGGAAACATTGTCTAGGAAATTCAGATTTGCTTATAATATGAAAGATTCGCAGTTTTTCTGCATTCAGCGAAAAAATTTTGCTTGAAATCGTATTAGAAATATTTTACGCTGATTTTTTAAAGAGGTACAAGGACGTCACCTTTAGCCCGGTTTAGACAGATCCACCCACAAATAATGGCGACTTGAACAGCTGAATGCCTGAAGATGGCCAAATTTGAATCCTATCTCCCTCCTTAATCTATATTGATAAAAGTGAAACTTTACAATAATTGCAGCGCGCCTTTCGCTACTCCTCTGTTAATGGTGATTCGGTGGCCCTCAGATTTTACACAGCGCTTAGTATAGACTGTCGTCGTGTCGCCGGCACAGAAAATAAAAAAAATAATTAATAACTCGCAGAACGTTTGTATTAGTTAATAGGTTGCTACACATTGGCGTTCGATCTATTTTTTCGGCAAATTAATGTAACTGAGATTCGTTCCGGTATCTGTATCACACTCACAAAACTACTTCCGATTAGGATGGTTTGAACGTTGAGATTGAGTATATGAAACTTTGTGTGTTCTCAATGTGCCTAGACCAGGAAAAAGAAAGGGTCTAGAATTGGGGCATTGACGCTGCAGGGCCAAAAGTACAGGTTTGTGTTTTCAATAATTATGCCTAGGAAAGTATTATAATATTTCTTTTCCATTAACACATGACGTTATCAGTGTCACTCCCTGCGATGTGTTCACTAATAAACAAACTAACCCGTGCGCAAATCATAGCAATTTGACGGATGCTGGCGGGACGCGCAGGACGTCAACGCGCCAAGGGAGAGCAGTAAAACGTATCTAAAAGCAAACAAACAAACAAAAATAAAATAAAGCTAAAGAAACATGCAAAATGAAGCAGGTCCATAATAATCGCCCAGAACTGAAACTAATAAATCGATTTATCCCGGGCAGGGCCGGGAACTCAGCTAGTTTACATATTTACAATATTCAGATTCTACACGGTCATTCCTGACCCCATACTATTCTACAGAGGTTCAGGGGGAGATTGGAGGAAAGATAATATGACTGTCTAGGTTTATTTGGATCCGTTGTTGCGTTATCAAACAGTAAAAGTCGGCCAGCCAACAGAATCCTGGGACTCGAATAAAGATTAATTTGTCTTTTTACGTGTGAAGAAATCCTTGGAAAATATTATGAAATACTGGAAACTCAAAAACTTAAAAGATACAATATATAAGAAGACCACTCTGCGTATTCTATTTAATTCCACTGCACAGCACATTTTCATATTGATTCTCTGCAACCTGCAACATGAGAATCATTGTTTAGTCATACATTCCCATCAGACAGGACACAACACTTCGTAATTCCAGGCTCAAGCAAAACGTTAAATCACAACCGCCAAAAAGCCGGTTAAAAAAAAAAGCCCCGGAAACACTCAAACATTGCTGTATTACATGAATGATACGACCAATCAAGAACGACGCCTTTCCACTTAATGAAAGGGTTTATTCCTACCCTCTCCCTTTCTCAATTCCCGCCTGTCCTACCAGCATCAGCATCGCCCTTGTAGAGCTAGCGCCAGAATAAAACAAAATGGCACCCCAAGGGGAGGAAATCTGATGAATTATAAGTCAGATACAAGGTATTCTGCCCCTGGATTTTTCTCCCCAGCCACTGTTACCAGCGGATTTCAATATTGATATTATTATCTCTGATCTTTATGTCAGCTGAGCTTTATAAACAAATTGTTAAACCACTCCCCAGTCGATGAAGATACAGCTCAAATTTAACACCATGTGACGAATATACCAAGGACATTCTGTAGTGAAGTTTGGTCATCATGAAAGAATGTGTAATAACTCAGTCATGTGAGCTACAACCAAAGATACTGGATACGATAAGATGGGACATCTGGTGCATTTTGAATTCACGGATTTCGCACCGCCATCTTGGGATGAATGCGCTGAAGTCATAAACAATGACAAAGGTTACAAAGCCAACATAGAGAAAATACCAAATTTTGTCCACTGTTTGGCTGTTATTGCAGGCCCTGATTGATGTAGCTAATTTTGTAATTATTACTCCAGTCACAGTAAAAAATTCTGGGAATTGTTTTTCTTTCTTTCTTTCTTTCTTTCTTTATTTTTTGGTCGTGGTAGCACGGTAACAAACCCACCTTATTAATTATCATAATACATAGCTCTCTTTTCATGCAATGCGCCATGGGCCCCGCCCTCTGTCAGCGCGCAGATTGTGTGGACACTTTTATTAGGGGCACGAGGAAGGGACCGTTCTGTCATATCGTATCCACTATCTTTGCTGCAACCACTGAACTGAGATGTGACGTAAAATTTCAAACTTTGCCCACAAAGCATTTTATTTTGTTCATTCCACAGTGTCATGGCATCTTTCTCACTCTCACGGAGCTTTGCTTGTATAATGAAGTTAATACCATCCACTTCTGTACAGCATTGCATGCAGTCGTTCGACCGACTGGGCGCACGATGTGTTGAGGACATCAGTTCACAAGTATTATTTTGTTCCTTGAGATAGGTGAGAACAAATCTAAATACACTGTCACGAGCGAGTGAGCGAGGATCAGTAGTTACGAGAAGAGGGTTAGAATAAAGTTAACCCACGGGCCACGGGGTAAGGGAAAGCGTGCATGTTGTGAGTGGTGGGGGTTCTGAATGAGGCGAGAGCGCTGTATTACTATCACTGCACACTAAGACGTCTAAGAAAGCGGACGCAGGAGAAAGCCCCAGAGGGCGAACATAAGGAGAGCAGTCGGAAGACTTGGGAGTAGTGTTTTTCCAGTGATGACTGGTAGGTGGAACGATGATTGATAATAGTTATGATTGATGTATTATATTCGTCTATGACCATGATGTAAATAAGTATATGTGAGGAATGTGGAAGTCCTTGATACTGTATATAGCAATGTGCGCCATGAGCGATAGATGTAAGTTAAGTTCATGGATTTGTAGCGAGAGTGAGTATTGTGTACTACGGTGGAGGTGTGTTACCGTAGGATGTGTGGCGAGTGAAAGGTGGACTATTGTGTGTACGCTTCATGAGTTGTAATGAGGGGTGAAGTGAATAGGAATGGTATGGTATTATACCAATGTAATGTTATTCTTGTAGGTGCCGGGGACGGGCCGAAGAGCCGCCTACGGTGAGCACAGGGGATAGGCCAGCATAGGGCCGGAGGCCACACATAGGCCAGGAAGGAAGCTGTCGGTGCAGGACAGTAGAGGCACATGAGTCGTGGCAGTCTGGCCACCGACAGGGACGTATATATGATCGTGAATGTGCTATTGAAATGCTAATGTGCTATTGCCATGTTGATGTGCTATTGAAATGCTAATGTGCTATTGCCATGTTGATGTGCTATTGAAATGCTAATGTGCTATTGCCATGTTGATGTGCTATTGGAATGCTAATGTGTTATGGCAATAGGAAGGGGCTATTGAGAGACTGCGGTGCCAGTGAAATATTAATGTGCGATTAAGACCCTGAGAGGAGAGGCTGGGGCCGGAGTGTCTTTAGAAAGTAACTACCGGGTTGTGGACCCGAGGAAGAGTGCATGTGGGAATAAGGCCGTTGGACGGTAGTAAATTCAATAATATAATGTATGTAATTGCACTTTTATCTTTATCTTTATGTATAATAAATGTGTGAGTCTGATGGGTTGTTCTGTTAAGTGTTATACTTGTTCGTTCGTGATTGTTGTCCTGTTATAACCATCGCATCTCCCAGTCTGGGATTTGTGACATACACGTAAACATTTTGAAATTTCAGTGCTGATTCTGAAGATATTGCCCACCCTTCCACCCCACCCCATGTCAATTCCCGATGATAATTTTGTTCTTCGTGAGAATTGAGGACACAAAACACATAAATAAAATAAATTTAAAACTTCAGAGCGAATTCCGAATATCTTGCCTTCCCACCCCCCCCTCCTCTCACACACACACACACAAGGAGCTATACTTGTCGTATAATCTGGACCAAAAAGCCCCCTGATTGTTTTGCAAGCTTGTTAGAGCCTTCAAGGTAATGGGCGCCGGTGTGACATCCTGGAATATCCCCCATCCTATTTTAACCCCCCTGATAATCTAGGATATCCTAGAACATCCCCCTCTATTCTAAAGTATCCCCCAGCTCGATTTCACCTTCTTTAGCAGTGGTTCTTAACCCTTTTCAGGCAATTGCCCCACAGACTCCAAATTTTCTTTCATCGCCCACTTTTTCCCCTATTTCCCGGGGAAAAAAGACAACAAACGTGTTGATGATACAATATAAAGCAGAAACCATTCTTCGTCAAATGCACTAAACAAAAAAAAACTCTTTTCTGTTCATCAAACCTATCTAAGCATGATGTAGAAGTCGTCAATGACTGTTATGTATTTGCCCCCAAATTGCTCTTCATTCTGGTTCCCCTAAACTTCCATATCGCCCCCATTCCTCTTTTTCGCCCATTTGTCGCCCTTTTCTTCGTTTCCTCCCCTCCCCTTCCCCCTGGAAATGAGAATCACCTCACCAGGGAGCTGATGTCGCCCATGTTGAGAATCACTGTTCTAAAGTTTCACTGACATCACTGGCGGGATTGCAGACCTTCAAGGTCAGTAAGTCACACTGCCTATCCCATGAGTGAAGGCTGACCAAATGCAGTATGTGCATTGTAACATAGTAGGGAAAAACACTTGTTGCGGCGTGGACTAAAGGTATATTAATCCAGCACCCCCTTTCACATTTGCTGATTGTGTCCTGCTGCATTGACAGAAGTACTTCCAGGAAATGAGGCGGGGGTGATAGAGAGAAGGAGGACGCACAAGAGTTTTATGCTGTCATTACATAATGGAACAATAGACTTCCAAGGAGGGAAAAAAGGTGGTGTGAGTCCCGTGACCCGTAGAAAGGAAAGGTAGTCTGAGATGAGGCTGAAAGATGGAGAATTTTTAAGGATTAAAACCAGGATGCAATTCCCTGTAATCCATAATAACTTTTTTAAAGGGATCTCTTACTCAGAACACGCTAAGTCTGTAAAAAGTGTTGGATCTGGAAGGCAAAAAAATTTGGGACTAGATCTATCTGGGTACCACTTGAATGGGATGGGCTGCTTGTCACTTAACAAATCTTCACCTCGTCTTATATGTGTATCCCCGAATGGTCCAAGAATCTGGATTCTTTTCCCCGACTGTCTCGAATCTGCATTGTCTTTGAAGGTTGATTGAAACCATTCTTAGCATTGCGCCCCTGATTAGGAAGTTTTGTCCATAAGACCCGAAAACAGAGCAGTCTGTAGGTTTTGATGACTATTTCTCATGTAAACTAGAAACAGACTCTTCCTGTTGATGCTGCCATTTGTTCGGCTTTGGTGACAGACTACTTGCAACATACATTAGAGGATTGATAACACAGGAGACTGGGGACGCTGAGCCAATCACATCTTCGAACTTGGGCAGCCAGTCCTTGCAGCTGTTGAGAAAATTTCTGAGATGGATGTGTGACTAAATGCAATGGAGAGGGGACAAGTCGGCTGGCTTCTCCAAATGGCAGCTCTCAGAACTGACGACAGTGATAGACTTTCCTGAAGCTGGTGGTGTAATCTTCAGTAACATCCTCCACAATGTTGCTTCGAAGGGGGAAATTCTATCAAATTGTAAATCCCTCATCAGCACTAGTTTCGTTACTGCTGTGGCACAATGCTTGACGTGCAATAATTTGTTCTTTAACACTCCTCTTGTCCCGTGAAGTCAACAACTTGCTACCAAAGAGTTTATATGACCTCCAAGGAGCTTAGTCCCTCAAAAACTTGGAAATTACACCTAAGGTGCTTTATCAAAGGATACACATTTCCATCGAAGCATAGCCTACTATAAGATGAGAACTTTAAGATCACAAGTGGCCGCTTAAGATTATATCTCGACTTCATTTTGTGCCAGCTTCGATTCGGTATTGTCAATTTTAGCACACTGGTGCATCGTCCGTTCCTTTTTCTCCTCACAATAAAGAATGGGTGCCCTGGTTGTCTGTTGATACTGAGTACAATGTACTTTATTCTCATTGCTCCATACACAGACCACCCCTGAAATTTAATCTCTTTAATTACTACTACTACTAAAAGCTCCAGAAAAGGGTATGGTTGATGGACTGGAGGAGAAAGATTTGTGCCCCTAGTCCAATTCTAAGGGTCGGCTTAAAACGCATGTTAAGTCACACTTTGTAAATGTGTATTTTTGTGCGTGTGGCAGAGAAAGATTGTATAATAACTGGAAACGCACACGAAGAAAAGGGGGAGAAAGGCTACCTAAAGACAAAAAAAAAAAAAAGCTGGGGGATAATTTGTAACGGGGGGATAAAATAGGATGCCTCGTACCCATTGGCAAGTATCCCCCATCCTATTTTAACCCCGGGGGATAAACTGTTATAGAGGAGGATATTCTAGAATATCCGGGGGGATAAACCAGAATATTTCAGAATATCCGGGGGTTATTCTAGGATATCCTAGAGTATCCGGGGGATATTTTGAAATATCAGGGGGGATAGATTTTGAGGGGGATAATCTGGGATACCACACCGGCACTTCATAGAGGCGCACGTGGCATAGATACCCCGAAATTCGAAGACTCGGATAAAAAAAAAAAGGCGTACTGCGTCGTGTGAAGAGCAGCTGGTTACTCCCACAGGAAATTAAGTTATCTTAATATAAGGTCAGAAAAATGAAACAGACCTCGTGTAATGTCACAACCGTAAGGAATTTGATGAATGTCTCTCCTGACTGTCTTGTCTTTCCCTGCCGAGGATCATATTTACAGCCCCGGCCGATTCCATGAGCCACGTCGTGCCAAAAGGTCAGTATTCTGCTTTAACCTCAATGGCTTTTGAGACAATTTATGTCAAATGTGCCACACGAGGCTTTACCAAGTGGATTTTTCCAAGTTTTCCGTGAACTTCCATTTTTGGTGTGCTCTTCGTATTAAATTTTGGATGTGGCTCGCTAAAGAAGTGTAAGCAGATAGGTAGACAGACAGGCAGGTAGGTAGATAGATAGATAGATAGATACATAGATAGATAGATGGATAGATAGATAGACAGACAGACAGACAGACAGACAGACAGACAGACAGACAGACAGACAGACAGATAGACAGATAGACAGATAGATAGATAATATTATTTATTTTCCCGAATACCATGCCATGTCAGCACGAATCTGCAAAATAATACAATGCAGTGGATATGTTAATTACACTATGTATTAACAGTTTCAGCCTATGGCTCGCTTGTCTTCCAACGCCTGCAGGAAACATATCCCAGCCCTTACCACAATAGCTCCGAATGCATTGATGACTTGAAGATTTCAAAACTACGTGTCCCATGATAAAAAGTCAGTTCCTCTCTGCCTGTTGATGGCGTGGCTGGATTTCAGTGCTGCAGCTGTAAGCGCAGCGATTTCTTCATTGAAGTGTACTTTTTTTTTTTATTTGTGTTTTTTTTTTTCCCGAAGGACTGGGAGATGATTCTGCCAAGTTGGATAGCCAGTATCCGCGGTTACCGAAAGGTACGGTTCTTTCCCAGCTATACTAGGGACATCAGTCTGCTCATAAATAAATAATAATGGTCGCGGAGTGAGAAAGGAAACATCGATAAATTTGCGCCGATGTAGACGGTTCGTGAGAGATGGAACGGAAAATATGTGGAGCTTAGTAGATAAAGAAGAGAGAAGAAAAACCCGTAGCGCCAACTTTCCCATACCTCCAATTTTTTCAAACCACTGAGTTTGATACTTTGAGCACAAATTTTGATGTTTTAATTATAGGGGCCAAAAGAATCGTATTTTGTAAACTAAAATGAGAGGCAAACATTTTGATGTAAGGGACCGTTCACATATTATGTCATCACATAAGGGCCATGTTCCCCCCCCTGCCCCCCCCCCCCTGTCCTGGGGGGGGGGTGACATAATATGATCCCATGTCAAGTCATGGTCTCGCTACAGGCCACCAGGTGAGTATGAAGCTCATCAGGGTGTGGGGTGGAAGTGTGGGCAACATCTTCAGAATCAGCACTGAAATTTCAAAATGTTTACGTGTATTTAGATTTGTTCTCACCTATCTCAAGGAACAAAACAATACTTGTGAACTGATGTCCTCAACACATAGTGTGCATGGGGGGGGGGGTCTCTTGAATGATGACAAGTGATGACATGGGGGAGGGGAGTGTTGAGTCCAAAGATGATGTCATCAATGTGGTTTGGTAAAATTGAAAAAGAAGAACAAATATATAGATCAAATTCATAGTTTTATTATAATACCTGCCAATAAAATAACTAATTAATTAATCAACCAATACCTTGAATGACTACTATTACTACTCAATATTTGTTAAACTGCTAAACCTACCACACAGTCAAAATTGCATCATGTCTGATTTGGTTCTATATTTTCACTTCTGTTTCAATGTTTATCTTCCTGTTTGTTCAGCCTTATGTTTCAAATCAAGGGAAATGAGAATCTTCAGTTACCTACTTTTTTTTCTAAATCCTGGATTCTAGACTAGATCTAGACAAGTCTTGGTTTTAAGACCTGCTAGGTCTACACTTACATTTGGCAGGAACAATACATCTTATTCAACTAGATCTACATATATTTGAATAAACATGAATAGGTCTACGTCTGGTAGTTTGAATTAAAATAAATAGCAAACAGCACCATACAGATATTTTTAGTCGTTATTTGTCAAGTTTTGATTATGTCATCAAACCGGAGGGGGTGGGGGGGGGGGGGAGGGTGATGATAAGAGGGGGGAGGGGGGGTCAAAATTAGTCAATTTTTGATGACATAATATTTGAAGGGTCCCTAAGCGGCACCAATACAGTGACTGTCCACCCCGGCAGTTTAAAGAGAATTTTGCCAATAGTCATTTGAAAGGAAGACGTTGACAAAAGGGAGGGGGGGGGTGTGTCTTACTTTTTCTTTTAGATTTGATCACCATGGAGGTATAAACGACTTTAAGATACGGTATAATCAGACAAAAAAAACTGTACGGATGCTCGGCGTGAATTGAAAAGCGTAACGGAAATAATTCGGTAAATATATGGGCATAGCTTGCATGTGTCACCTCTTATTTACTTCAACGTTCCCTTCGTAGCAACACAGACGTATGTTTTATCTCTCTTCACTTCACACAAACTTGATCATTTTTGTAATACGGTGAACACATGCGTTATTTTGTTGCTCAGTACCACAGACTAATAAATAACCAGACTGGAAACACAAGCTTCGGGCTGTGTCGTTTTTTACGGAAGTTAATGAGATGCGGCCGCATAACCAACGTGGCCGCCGCTCGGGAAATTCCGATTTTAGTTCTATCTGCATTAGAAATTTCTTTTTATTTGTCAAGATTGGTTGTACATGTATTGATAATGCATTGTCTTGCCTATCCTTTCATTTTATTGTCTACAGCTGCCTTTTTTTTTATTGTTATAAATTATGACCGTCTGGACTTTTAACGACCGCTGCATTGTAACTGTGCTGAAGCGTCGGTCGCAACCGTAAATCTAATGTGGCGAATGGTTCATGACCTTTCGCTGTTTTGTGACGTCACACAATGGGATCATCCAGTCTGTTTAATTTATTAGTCTGTGCTCAGTACCGACTGACTGTCTTCCGTATCCAGCCCGTCTTGGCCCCCCTGTCCTGAGGGGGGGGGGGGGAGGGGTGACATAATATGATCCCATGTCAAGTCATGGTCTCGCTACAGGCCACCAGGTGAGTATGAAGCTCATCAGAAAAACCGTTACACAGAAAACCCGGCCTCTTTCGTCGTGTCGTGTGACCAGGAAACACATTTTGGCAAACCGCGCCTGTTTGCCAGACACCACGTAGGGAACACAGGATCAAAGCGCTCCGACCGGGGCGGGAAACACGACCGACTTTAAGACCAGTTTACTTACAGCACGATAAGTTAACCACATTCCGCACAAGTCCGCCGTTTTCATTACTGACTTAGCCAACTCGGCAAATTATTCAAACAAAGCTGAAGGAAAAAAAAATTGTCCAGTTTTTTTTCTCTCTCTCTCTCTCTTCTCGGTTAAATAATTCAAACAAAGCCTTTTTGGCGCACAAGTTTGGCTTCTCGGACAAGAATGTGTAACCTTTACGGCAGTGTCGTCTTGAGAAGGCCAGAAAAAAGTACAGTGGAAGTAAATGAACTCGTAAGGTGCTTAAAATAGGTGCGGGCAAAGCAAAGGGTCTCAAAGTCTGACTTTATTCCCAGCAGAAGTGCTTGTCATGCTCATTTAAGCTATCTTTTTTCCCGTCAACCACAATTATTAATTACTCTCCTCTCTGGAAACAAATTCATTGGTCTCTGTTCCGCGCAAGTTATTGCTCTAGCCGCCAAAACAGTCAGAATGCAAAATTGCATAGTCATCTTTGAGAGACAAAGGCTCCGAAATCATTGAAAATCTACAATTTTACAGGATTTTGAGGTCTTGTGTCATGCGTAGTGATATACGAATACACTAATTTACTATTGCATCAGAAAATTAACAACGGACGCATTTCTGAAGACACTGTGCGCAATTACCTAAGTAAATGATGATGTAAATCCACAATTAACACCTTTTCTCCCACAAACAATGCAGTACACCGCAGGCTAATTTGAGTCAAATTTGTATTGCATTGGTTTTAATCAGGGCCGTCTCAAACTTATCATAGCCCGGTGGGCAGATTCTTTTGTAAGGGTACAAACATAGAGGCCACCGAATTCTGCCACCGAGCCACTAGGCGCTTTAGGTGAGAAGAATTGCACTATATAATTTCAACAACTGCACATAGAGCCCACCTAGATTCGGTCCGTTTATATGGTGCAATTCTTCTCACTTAAAGCGCCCAGTGGCTCGGTGGCAGAATTCGGTGGCCTCTATGTTTGTACCCTTAAGCTAGGGATTTTCTTCGCTTTTTCAAAAACCAAAGGCCACTGAGCGACTTCCTACTGTGCCCATGACGTATATCTCGTGTCTCTTCACTTCACAGAAACTTATCATCTTTTGTAAATGTATGTACAGTGAACCTAAGCGTTATTTTGTTGGTCAGCACCTATTGACTGCCTTCCGTATCGAACCCGTCTTGGTCCCCTATCCCGAGGTGTATGTGTGTGTGTGGGGGGGGGGGGAGGAGGGGGGTCCCATGAGGGCTCTCGTTTTGACTCAAGTCTTGAACTTCCTTTGAATCTTGACCAGAGTTGTTTCACTCTCAGTAGTCCGTGAGGTCCAGTTCTACTCCGCGGCAAAACAGACTGGACTTAGTGCCCCAAGGTCCAGAAATTTTAGAACCTCCAGATTTTGACGGGAGTTCAATGTTACCATCATGCAAGACGGGTGCGCTATTGGAAGTCCCTCAGCGGTAACAAATGAAATCCGTGCCTCAAAGTGGAACAAGCGTATTTGACGCCGCATACCGCGCATGTTTCACTTTTTCTACCTGAAATCAGGGCTGGGAATTTTAGCTCCTTCCTCTCACTCTCAAAGTAATTAATTTACACAGTCACACCTCACACCATGTCCCGTGTCATATACACCAATATCTACATGTATTTTCGCGGTTATAGCGTGTTAAAAAACCGTGTTAGGTCTCCGTACAGAAGAGGTACAAAGTGTTTGGACAAAGGAAATTGCCTTTCAACTAAGCATAAAAACACTGCTCATCTGCATAGTTCGCATAGATCACGCAATTCCGCATTCTTGCTCGACGCCATTGCAATTTCAGGCATGCGTGTCAGCCAAGCGGTGTTCTTGTATATTCGGAAACAATATCCTTGTAGAGCATAATATTGATACAATTTAGGATACTTGGACCAGAAGTTTTAGACTATGTTATTCCAAAAATGCAAGGAATTCACAAATCTCAAATTACGGCTTGAACAATAATAGTTGTAAACACGTTTATGTAGCCCAATAGCGAGTTTTGGGCGTACAGTGATGATACTGAACGGTAGGGACTAGGTTCTTGTCTCGGAATCTTCATAGTAATCATTTGCAAAGATGATTAACCATTTTTTTTTTTCATTATCACAACCCACCCCTGACATTTAGTATATCACTAAATATGCGAAGTGTCCACATTCTGAAGCCAAAAAGAAGCAAACCAACAACAACAACAACCACAAAAAAGCTAAAATGACTCACTCACTCACTTAATCACTTACTCATTCACTCCCTTATTCACTCACTCATTCACTCAGTCACTCACTCACTCCCTCCCTCACTCACTCACTCACTCACTCACTCACTCACTCACTCACTCACTCACTCACTCACTCACTCACTCACTCACTCACTCACTCACTCACTCACTCACCCGCTCACTCATTCATTCACCCACTCACTTTCACTACACGTTAATTATATAAGTTTCTTAAACACTAACCTATCGGTCTTTACAAACGAGGTCACTTTTCCAGCTATTTTCCCCCACAGTTCTCTCCCCAATCAACAGACCCCCTCCCCCCCCCCCCCCATCCTTCCGCCCCCGTAAAAAAAAAAAAATTGTCTTCTAAACGAAATTCCCCACAAAACACCTAGACTATAAGTGGAGCCCTTAACACAGAACTGTCCCCAAAACGAGGTATGTAGAACTCACGGGTCAGGAAAATAACTGGCAGTAATTGGACATTACATTGAAAGGTCAGGATTCACAGGGGCAAAGGAAGGAATCATTGTCTCAACATCTGCCTATGTTAGGCTACGGTCTAATTTCAGGGATTCTCAAAAAATGGGGGGACACATAACCATGAACTGAGAACAACGACAGAAACCAGAAACTGTTAATTAATGTTGTACAGATCAGAAATTATGTGATTAATCTTGACGAGCCGGCGCGAAAAAAAAAATGTTAACAGAGATAGATAACCTCGCCACCGTTTTCTCAAACGGTAGTAACTGGTTTTGACTACTTTTCTGGAGAAGCAAAAAAAAAAAAAAACAACAACTGTTTCATTAGCACCACTGGTCTAATGATGATGACTTTTTGGATGTTTGCTATTTGATTACATTTTCGGCTTAGGAGTCTAGAACAAAGATCATTCGAGAATATCTTGCGAGAAATTTCTGTCATATAGTCCGAACTCTGAATGCTCAGCGAGCGCCTGTTCGTTAATCGGATACACCGTTGTATAAAAGCTGTACGTTGTTATTATTATTATTATTATTCTTGTAACCCTAACCCAGTGCCGCATTTTACAAAGCCAAATAGGGAAGATATTGAATTTTGTTCACTGTTCAACTATCGCTATGGGCCTTGATTGATTGACGTCACTTCTTGTGGAATTGTAACCTCAATCGCTATGGGAAAACTCTGGCTATTTTTTTATTTTTTTTTTGCCAATCGCAGTCGCACTGTCAAAATTTGGCTTCATAAATTTACCATTATATCAAGCTTTCTTTTTTATACTATGCTCCATGGGCCCCGCCCCCAGTCAGCGCGCAAAATTAATAATTAGTTTGTGTGCACGAGTTTTTTTTAGTGGTGCTACGAAGAAGACAGTGTCTCGTCGTGGCGTTTCTAGTGCCTTTGCTACTGCTACTACTACACTACTGTCACTACCACTGTAATAATAACAATAATAATATAAGGCTGAAGATGATTATAATAGTTCAACCAGAACCGTTAATAAGAATAAATCAATGATAACGACAACAATAAATTCGGTTGTCGCTGTTATCTTTTTCTGACAGAACAGAGATGCTCCCCCCATGTTGTGACATTGAATTATAAGGACAAATTCCGTCTTTACCAAATAGATCATTTCCAGACATCACCAAACATCAATGAAGCGCAGGACCTTAGCTTTAAGTCCAGATATTTCACATAAGACGCCGTGCTCAAGCCTCAAATAGATTTCCACAAAAGATTGGTCAGAGATATTCACCTTTATCTGATGGGGTCGGTGAGAATGGATTAGATAATCCCTCCGGTATTTAAGGCGAGGGATTCTTTCGTGTAACATCTTCACGGGAAAACCCATCAATTGGCCATCTACCTGGACAGATCACCCCTTGGCATGGCAAGATAATCGATACTACCAATTTGAGCAGTGGTAAAAAATATTCCGTGTGAGTCCATTTACATGACCCAATGTGTTCGTTTATTTAAATTTTTTTTTTTAAACGAGTATCCCCCCCCCCCCCCCCCCCCAAAGCAACGATACTAGTTGCAAACAGCAAAATATTCCAGAATGTTTAGAACTGCTCTCCTTTGGCCTTTGTCATTTGCCTATCCCCTTGTGTCGTTAAGCGTCGAAGGCAGATGCAGTTTTCGGACGTGTTGGGCCTGGTGGGTAACGTTTGCCATATTTAGGTTGATTCTTTCAATTGTTTCTTTGACACCTTCTATCCATCTTCTTCTAGGACACCCCTTTCCTCTGGAAACATGCCTTTTTGTGTTATTAGCTGTATGTTCTGGCTGTTTAGAACTGCAATATGTATAAATGCATGAGAAAAAAAAGGAGCATCTGTGAAAGGGTATTCATTTGACAACGATTTCATCACGTTTTTATAACGTCTCCTCTTATTCTCCGGCTTTGGGCTCGTAAGTTATACTTTATCAGTGTGTTTACCCCGCGGCGACTATTAGATCTATTCATCTTTGCTAATCCGTAATTTTCTTTTGATCTCTAGACAGGACGTATCGCCAGGCAAGCAGACCAGTATGATGACGTCCGCTGATGTATCTGGTCACTTAACCGATGGCCTACGTCATCTCCTTGCTCGTAAGCGATATTATTATTCTCACGCCTTCTGCATTGCCCCCTTAAGAAGTTGATGATTTAGGGTCATAATATACAAAAAGCTTTGCTCGGCCCAACAGGCTACTAACCCTGAGATAACCATTATAAAGCAAGGTTATTAGCCTTAGGAAATGCTTTGTGCACATGGTGCCCTTATTGTAACAGCAATAACAGCGACTGGGAGGATGACAACAGCAACATCAATAAATCCTGGCCGTAACAACATTGTCGACAACAGCAGCAGGATGAAGAATTGCAATGGAGAACAACACTTAAAAAATCGCAGCCTCAGTTCTTGTTTGCTGTATCTCCGTTTTCTGAAAAAACTGGAGATATGTTAGTATATAGAAGAGATATAACGAATGCACACTTTGACACTTGCTTAAAATGCCTGGCGGGACTTATAAAGATGTTTCACGGTTCTGATTTATTCTAGCTCCTTGTCATAATAGTAAAGCCACAAGCGTTTAATGTCGAATTCCTCAAATGTGCGAAAAGTGGAACTGGAACAAACAAGAACTAAGGTCACGAATTATTAGAGAATCCGCGCCGGGGCATCACGTTGGCCTAAAGTTACTTATCAAAAGCCACCCGAAGCGCATCATAATGCACACCTTATCGTAGCGAAGGACACTCCGCGCACCTACGTGCTGTCCGGTATTCATTGTGGTGCAGTTTTGCCCCATTTTTTGCTCGTCTTTACAACCTAAATGACAGTTTCAAAAGTTATAAAATTAATTTTCTTATGTGTCAGTAAATCCAGTTCAATCGCTTTTCTATCGACTGATTGTGTTAATTCAAGTTTCGGGTATTTTTAAATTAAAAGTCGTAAAAAAGTAAAATACAATGATCTTTGTTTTGGCTCCCTGTAGTAAGCTCACCGCACCGGAAACGATGTATTAATATGCGTTCAATTCAGTGCGCGCCATTTCCCTACCAGAAATGAGTGCATAGTGCTCTGGTGCGCATGAAATCTGCAGTACGACTGTAAAATATGGGAAGCTTTCTAGACCAAAGAGAGAGAGAGAGATGGAAGGGTGGGTTCACAGTTTTATCCCGGATAATGCCGGGAAATTCATATATTTGTAAAAGAAAAAAGATAAATGTTCATAGGTTGTCAGAATAAAGTCTTGTTCACAATAGTGTTGTACCAACAGGGTTACGGAACGAAGATTAATCTGATTTTAAAGTTCTGAATCGGGAAGGCAGCCCCACTTCGATAAAGGCCATGCGAACATGAAAAAGTAGGGCGCTACACTACCACAAGGACGCTACGCTACCACAGCGAAATCGGGTTTTACCACATGTTGAAAAATGAAGATTAGTGAACACAACAGTCATGGGCAGAAAAAAATGGCCATCAAATTCGCACGAAAAAAAGGTTAATAAGTCATAAGGTCCACACATACCGTGAAAAAAAGCTTGCTTCTGGATGAAAAGTTCAAAAATTTTGGCTCCGTAATGACAGCAGTTCCAACGTCACTTTCGTATCTGACATAGCCGAATCGCCACAAAGCGCGACCCAAAATAGTGCGATAACGGACAAATTCCTCCGCGTTGCGTAACTTCCGCCGACGGTGCGTATATGCGCGGACTGTCTATAAACCACCCGAAGTGCATCGTGAAACACTCATTATCGTAGGGAGGCGCATCGACGTGCTGTTCGGTGCTAAGGGGAGAGACGGGAGCTTATTCGCGTGGAACAGCAGACCAGAAAGGACGCTAGGCTAGCCTTGCATGCATCACTCCTTCCGGCGTCTTCCCTACTAATTCAGTGATTGTCAAAATTGGGCAAAAAGAAAAAGTTGTATGTAGCGAAGCTCTGCGTGAGAAATAAAACTCAAACGATACAAAGCAAACTAAAGAGAAGACCGGAAAATACACAAATTTTCGGCTTTCACCTTTTTCAAGTGTAAAAAAAAAATAGAACAATAGTGATTCATGTGCACTGCAGCGGCTGTTCAACGAAGGTGGCTTAACTAAGCTACATGTCGTCGTCCGCATAATAAAACCTCACAAAGCTGGTTTGGGGAATTTTACAGGAGAAGGAAAAAACTGATTTATTCCAAACCACAGGTCGCAGATTCTTGAAATTTTCTCACTAGTATACATTGGCTTTTACAACTTAATACACTGCCTGATGTCTCATCCTGATGATTATGATTACAATTATGTTTTAGGTGTTGCGCAGGTTTGCTGACCCGAAATCCGCACGATAAAACCTCTTTATCCTTAAGGCGGTTTTATTGTGCGCATTTCCCCTCTCTCACTGGCCAGCAAACCTCTTTATCCAGGCATGTTTTCGTTTTGCCTTTGTGAAGGCTAGTTTTCGAGGGCAAATCAGGTGTATACCAGACATGGATGAAGTTGTATAGCGACAGGAGGGATATAAAGTGAATTTAGTAAAATTGGAAAAATATTTGGAGAAAATGGAAGACGGGTAACCGCAATGAAGTAAACTAGAAGACGTTAAAGACGTTCCATATAGACACATAAAAACATTAAAAAACATACAATGCATGGGCAATCTATTAATATTTCACTAACTTGCAACCTTTGGCATGAGTCACTGACCAAACTATACACTCTTCAGGCCTTAAATTTGGCAGGAAGGTGGCAATTGAGATAAGGAAGATGATGGCTATAATTAAAAGTTGTTTACTTCAAGCATATATTTTTAAAAAATAACAATGTTTATTGTTATGTAACATCTGTATTTTTGCATGTTTGTTTCGTAATATATAGTACCGTGCATGTCATAAAAAGTAACCGTATCAAGCGTTCAGTTTGGTGCGTAGTGTTCTGGTGCGCATGAGTTCTGAAGGAAGACTGTAGTTTATTACTATTATTATATGAGAGAGAGAGAGAGAGAGAGAGAGATGGGGGGGGGGGGAGCACATGATTGTTTATTCCGGGCAATGCCCGGTAGGTCATCTAGTTCTTTATATTGTGGGAATTAAAAAAGACGGTTTATCAATTAAAAATAAACTTTAAAAAAGAAAAACAAAAACGTGCAGACTTTCTCTTTCAGCCTTTTCGGCTCATTCTTTCCGCCTTTTCATTCATCCATTCCTTCCATGCTTTCCCCCTTTTTCCTCCTTCCTTCTATATAATTCCTCTTACCGTGGTCTCATCTCTCGGCCCTCCCTCTCTTCACCCATCTCCCCCTCCCCCTCTCTCTTTCTCACCCGTCCGCCCTCCTCTCCACTTTTCTTTATTTCTTTCTCTTTCGTTTTTTCGCCCTCACGTTTTATCTCTTTCCTCGTTCACCCAGCCCCCTCTCTTTGTTCTCCCTGACTTCCTACTTCTCTCTCTCTCTCTCTCTCTCTCTCTCTCTCTCTTTTCGTGCGGTGGAACAATACTGCTGAATGCACGCAGTCACACCCCGCTATAGTGTGACCCTTCTTTAAATACTTCTGCTCCATGTTAGTAGCTCTTAGTCTTGAAAAGCGGAGAAGAGCCTTGGCCAGAATAAGGTTGCTCTTCTCGTAGGTACAGCCCTCGATGTACTGGATGCACCTTTTGTGGCTCCCAAGTTGTAAGACACACAAGATGCGAATTCATTGGGCATTAGCTTTCCTTCCACCTCATGCCACAAGAAGCATTCCACGTCATCTTTAATGGCCAGGTTGTGGATTGAAAAGTTATGGACATACAGTCACGTTTCTTTTTGTAACATGACGCCAGTGCATTTAGACGTGGAGCGATGACCTTTACCTGCAAACCCATCGTTGTCACTACAACATCCCCATGCTCAGCAAGTAGTTTTTATTTGGCATTAGAAGTCTGTGCATCATTTGATTTTATGAGCCTTCCATGTTACCTCGTCGTACGACACACACGTGTCGCACTGACTTAGCGGTGTTTGAATATGGCCAAATTCTGGTACTTGAAAGTATGTTTTCAAAAAGTCTTTGGCTCACAGCCTGTTGGTCCATCTCTCTGCGGCTACATTTTTTTGTACATCTTTTGCATTAGACCTATGTAATCACGAGGTGTACCATTTCCACCCCCCCCCTTCCCTCTCTCTTTCAGAAAGTTGAATGAACAACGAAATCAGTGTGACCTAAATCTACGTTCGCAGTCACACGCATTTTTTTCAAGCTTGCCCGTGATTGCGCCCTCCTATTGTAAAAAAAAAGGATAAATGTTAGTAAGTTGTCAGAATAAAGTCGTGTCCACAATACTGTGGTACCAACAGGATTACGGAACGAAGATTAATCTGATTTTAAAGTTCTGAATCGGGAAGGCAGCCCCACTTCGATAAAGGCCATGCGAACATGAAAAAGTAGGGCGCTACACTACCACAAGGATGCTACGCTACCACAGCGAAATCGGGTTTTACCACATGTTGAAAAATGAAGATTAGTGAACAAAACAGTCATGGGCAGAAAAAAAATGGCCATCAAATTCGCACGAAAAAAGGTTAATATGTCATAAAAATCCATTCATATCGTGAAAAAAAGCTTGTTTCCAGGTGAAAAGTTCACAAACAGAAGCTCCGTATCGACAAAGTTGCAAAGTTACTTTCGTAACTCTCACAGCCGAATCGCAGCTAAGCGCGACCCAAGATAGTGCGAAAATGGACAAATTCCTCCGCGTTGGGTAACTTTCGCCGACGTCACGTCTATGCGCGGACTCTCTAATAACAATAACTGCAACAGTAACAAGAATGACAACAGACTCCATATCTGAATTTTCCACTTTAAACTTTTCGTCCACCGAGAAACTTATACAAATAACAATTTATAAAAAGATAGCGTTAATATGTTTTAATTGAGATGAAAATCTTTAGATTAAAAAAGAAATGGAATAGCTTAATATATAATACGGGTATCGTATCGTACCACGTCCTCGATTCCAAAGGCCTTGGTCCTGACTGAGGACACGGGTTGTCTAAGAAAAAGAGATTACATTTAAGATTAGAAGTCAGGTCAGGGCGAGAATGGACGATAACGATCTAGATCCAGTGAGGATAGACTGACAATAACTCGGGAGAACATTGCTAGAATTCCTTCAGTCTCGCGTTTGGAGTTTTTGCTCAGCCCCGATCACAATAATCCCATAATGGACATGTTCGGCCCTCGGAGGCCGCTAAATCGCTTTACTGTGGCGTGCTCATGCTGTAGAGCTGGACGACAGGGGCAATAATCGGGCGGCTCGTGGATGTCATCCTAGGTAAAGCTAAACCGCAAACGCGGAGATCACCTCCTAGCATAATTGATTACAGCTTGTCTCAGCGATGAGCCAACTTTGCACGCTCACGCAGGTCTGTCTCGACTGCCTGTCTGTTTTCTGTCTACAGATTCCCTGAAAAAAAAGAGAAACAAGGGGTCAAACAGTGCAGAGATTTCTCCCACAGATGAAGAACTGTGGGCCTTTATTATAATGATATTATACATCCACGTATCCAAGAAACACTGACAGAGCTACGGGAAATTCAGAGATAAACTTCTGATGCTTTGTCGTGTTCCTGTATTATGTTAGTGCACTGTTTTGCTTGTTTATTTGTTTGTTTGTTCATTTCTGAGGTAATATGAGATTGTGAATAAGAAAACCCGGCTTAAGGGTACAAACATAGATGCCACCGAATTCGGTCACCGAGCCACTAGGCGCTTTAGGCGAGAAGAATTGCACTATATAATTTCAACAACTGCACATAGAGCCTGTCACGAGCAGAGTTAGGGTCTTGGGGATGTTACGACTGCACGAGAGGCAGCTAACTCACACTCGGACACAACCACACAAGAAAAGTACTAAATAACTAGAGCGTATATATGTCAGGCCGGTCAGGCCATAGTTTACATAAATATTAATAACAAAACAAAAGACAATAGAGGTATATATTCAAACCAAAAACTCTAATTAATAACTTAACCAATGATATTCATGTAACTATGGAGGTACTGCAATCAATAGTAAATAGGTATATTATACGAAACTAGATATCAATTTAAAGTGACAGTTGAGTCGCCACTGGCCAGTCGCCAGGCCAACTCTCCATAAATCATATGGGCTTAAATGTTAGGAGAGCCCAGTACGTTCAAAGCCTACAGAAGCACTCTTCGGCTTGTAGGTAATTTAAGCAGTTGCCAAAAGACTATATTTTATGCACAATCACTATTCAATTCATCAACAATGTGCTATATTATTCCAATCATACTATGGCAATAGATCTATCATACAGGACACTCGTGGTCGAGTGCCAGCTGGGGTTTCCTTAGTCTTCCTATGAGGCTGTAGTTCTCTCTCTATCTCCGATCTCTATTATACTTGAATAATTAAGATATATTACCATTGCTCACGCCTACTGAGAGGCGCGAACATCAAAATAGCGCAGCGTGGGCTTTCAAAGGTCAGCCCACTCAGACCTTTCTTTCTAGAGCTCAGTCAGTCCGTTAGCAGGTTCAGGTACTGGCCAACCGGAGATACTTCACGAAACGATGCTTCTCTCGTCTGTATTCACCTAATCTGAACGTTACACGATGTTATATACTATCTAACTACCCAGCGTGCTAGTCCGCTGGCCCAATTAGTTCAGCTATCTCATAGGTCGAAACCTCCCTGTAACAGGGTGATAGATTGGCAAGGTATAACTAGTAGTTATAATAATATTGTGCCTATAACTAGCGTGGGAAGATAGTTAACGGCGGGGAGACAGAGTCATTGTAGGCCAGAGGGGGAAAGTATGGGATGCAACTGAAGCGCTTTGACACCCGAAAAGGGTAGTGTTTACTTGACCGCCGTACTTGTCGATCAGATCACCTGGGAATTGCTTGGGGGGTAGAGCTGTTTCAATAGTATTTGACGTGGAGCCGACGGGGGTGGCTATTAGGATAACTAATGCACACTCGGTGGGCGTCTTGGGACGCTACCTGACTGGGTATAAATCCCCGAACGCTCCTTCCAACTTCAGACCGCTGAGAGCACTCACCAGCTTCGTGCCGAAGAGGAGACCACAACTGCAACTGTAACTTTGTACTAGTCTTGTGAGTGGGGAAGGTCAGGGAACCCGCAAACATCCTTTGTCAGAGCGTGGTATCTTTGGTATCTTGTCGGCACTTGGGCTGTTGCTGAGTGGTAAGTTAATTGTACGATGTATGTGTATTTTACTTAATGTTCATGATTGTAGAACCTAAATCTAGTGGGTTTACTTTGGTATAACTACTGCCTCTGAGAGAGTCACGGAAACGCCGTTATATATATGTTACGAAACCTTATAGGATGGGGTCCGTTAGAGAGAGCGTTATTCTTCGTGGGGAACATGTAAATATCATTAAACTGTATTGATCGTTTATTCTATTGCCTATATGGGAGCCTATGGAGTATGGGAGCTGCAGCCTGACTTATAACAGTGTCAGCGGTTAAAAGTGTTAATGATGAATATCCGTCATGGAGTAAGTATGGAAGTCATGCCTTCCAGCAGTAGATTAGGACTTTGCGATTGTTTTTCTACAGAGGAGGAAGAACAACACCTTCTTGGCTTCTCAACTTCTTGTACTTTGATTAACGACATCGTGGCTTCTTGGCTTCCCGACCTATTGGTACCTGCCGATACCTGTTGATCTAACTGCGCAGTCAAGCCAGGGTAGAGAGGAAGAACCAGTGCCCAGATAGCGCCATACACCCCTAAAGGAGAGGTTTCCTTATGCTGAATGTTCCCATGTGTTTTATAAAATGTGCTAGAGATTGAATATTACGAAGCCATTTAATTAGCATGTACTGATTTGCATCAACTTCATTCCATCGAAATTCACATGAAATTGTATGACCTATGTTCCTATTATTATTGAATGAATTAATAATTATTGTATATATGTAAGCAATACAGATATCGTTTGTTATAACTTATAGAAGAGAGATAGTCGATTATTTAGTGTGTTTGTGCCGTGCCCATCACGGCTGGTGTCAGAAGAAAGTTAGTGAGAGAAAGTGGAAACATCACAATGGTGTCAGAAGTGGGATGCTGCTAGTAAATAACATTTAATTTTGATCTGGGTCGTGTCAAGGGGCTATTGTGTGATTGTGTGGACAGGTCATCTGCCCTGAGGCGAGTGAGAGAGATTGACATTTAGTGCCTGCGACATGCTCTGATTTTACCTGTGCATTGACTGTTCAATTTTATCTTTTGTCACAGAGAAAATTGTTGTTTGCTATTGCAGGAATATTGTTGTTAACTTCACAGTTACGATCCACGCTTTATTGTTAGCTTTGTTTACAGGTCAATTGCTGATGGACTATCTGGGCGCACTGAAGCTTGCCAGACAAGAAGGCATTAGTGATGAGGAATTCAAAATTAGGTGGGACGAAGAGAAAGCCCAAAACCGAGAACAAAGGGCTATCGAACGAGAAGAAAAGGAGAAGGAAAGACAATTTGAAAGGGAGAGAATGGAATGCGAACGGGAACTAGCCAAAAACGGGTGTCACAATGGTAAAGGGAATGGAAAATCTGCTGCCCCGAAGGTACCTAAAATTGCCATTTTTGATGACTCGCGCGAGGATCTCGACTCGTATTTGAAAAGATTTGAAAGGCTCGCGCAGGCAAATGATTGGGAAGAAGACACCTGGGCAGACATGTTAGGGGCATTGTTAACTGGCAGGGCGTTAGATGTTTATTCCGGTCTCAGCGATGAAGACAGTAGGGATTACGAGAAGGTAAAGAAGGTGTTGTTCAAGAAGTATCACCTCACGGCAGAGGGTTATAGGCGTAAGTTTAGGGAGAGTCGTCTAGATAAGGACGAAACTTATACGCAGCTGTCCGTGAGATTGCAGAGATATTTTGAGAGGTGGGTAGACCTCTCAGAGGCAGAGAGAACTATGGAAGGGATTACGGATCTGTTAGTCAGGGAGCAGATGTTGAAGATTATCGACTGTAATCTTTCCATATATTTGAAAGAGAGGGACCCCAAGTCCGTGCATGAGTTAGTTGAGATGGCGGACTTGTATAGTGAGGCTCATCAGTCGAAGCGAGGGCTGGAGCAACAGCAGAAGTCAGGTAAGAGGGTTGAGGAGAGCAGAAGTAAGGGTTTAGGAGTGAGTAAACCGGTATGCTTCAACTGTGGCTCTCCCAATCACCTGAGTAGGCAGTGTGACCAGGGCAGGACGAAGAAGGGTGCTGCTGCCACTGTCGAGGACAACCGAGGTAAGTCCCAGCGTGAGAGTGGGCGTGGTTGTTTTGTGTGTGGGTCACTTCTCCATATTGCGAGATTCTGTAGGAAGAGACAGAAAGAGACGACCGCAGTCGTACTAACCAGCGATGAGGAAGCCGATGACAGTCAGTGGGAGTCATCGGGCAGGGCGAATACTCAACCAGGGGCTGAGCAGAGTGTTGGGCCACAGACCTTCATTTCTTGGGAGACGGAAGGTAAGAGTATTGAGTTAGAAGGTTCGACAGAACATGAGCCCGAAGACGATGTTCCGGAGAATGATTTATCCGCTCCATTTTTGGAGAAGGGGAGGATAGGGGATAAAGAGATTACTATCCTTCGTGACACGGGATGCACGTGTGCGATTATAAAAAGGGACAAACTGCCTCCTAACAGCTTAACTGGGAAGAACAGGAGTTATGTCCTGATGGACGGGACGAGAAGGTCTGCTCCTGTCGCGGAAATGTGGGTAGAAACCCCATTTTATACTGGGCTTCTCAAAGCGCTAGTAGTGGAAGACCCAGTGGCCGATTTGATTATAGGAAACATAAAGGGGGCGTCTCTTGAGAAGATAAGTGTGGTACTCACGCGATCTCGCAAGGTGGAGATTGACAAGGAAGAGCATGAGTGTGAGAATGCGAGTGCGAAAGTGAGTCAGACCACAGATAATGAGGAGGCCAAGGGCAACTCAACGGAGGAGGTAAGGGTAGGGGCCAAGATAGGGGAACTCACACCAGGTGAGATAGCCCGGGCCCAGAGAGAGGACGAAACTTTGAGAGTTTTAAGGGAGAGAGCCACGTTGGAGCAATCGGCTGAGGTAGATACTCACATAAAGGAGAGTAAGGGAATTTACTATCGGGTAAAGAAGGCCGGGGCTGGACGTGCTGATGTGGAGCAGTTGTTGGTACCTAAGCAGTACCGAAGTGAGCTGATGAAGATAGCTCACGAAGGAGTGTTCGGGGGACACTTAGGAATTTCGCGCACACAGGACAGAATAATGCAGTCGTTCTTTTGGCCTGGGATAGGTGCGGACGTAGGTCGTTTCTGTCGATCGTGTGACGCGTGTCAAAGGACATCCAATAAAGGTAGGGTGACAAAGGTACCCCTAGTGCCGACACCCCTGATCGACACGCCCTTTTCGCGCGTCGCCATAGATTTGGTTGGTCCACTTCCGCGTACGGAACATGGGAGATCGCGTTATATTTTGACGCTAGTAGATTATGCCACGCGTTTCCCGGATGCCGTAGCCTTAAGGGGGATATCAGCTGAGCAGGTCAGTGAAGCGTTAATGGAAATATTTTCTCGGTTAGGCATACCAAAGGAAATAGTTTCAGATAGGGGATCACAGTTTACCGGTGAGCTGATGAGAGAGGTCAGTGCACTTCTCAAAACGAAACAGATATTCTGCTCGCCCTACCACGCGATGGCCAATGGTCTGTGTGAAAGATTTAACGGAGTGCTGAAGAATATGCTTCGCCGAGTAGCTCATGACAGACCCAAGGACTGGGACAGAATGTTGTGGCCACTGCTGTTCGCGTATCGCGAAACCCCACAGGCCAGTACAGGTTTTTCGCCGTTTGAACTAGTGTTCGGTCACCCTGTGAGAGGACCACTTGCAATACTGAAGAGTCTGTGGACTGGGGAAGCGGAGTCAGAAACGAGGTCATCATACGAATACGTGGTAGATATGAGGGAACGATTGGAGGATGCCATGAAAGTCGTAGCCGAGAACAGCAGCGTCGAAAAACACAGGCAGAAGAAATACTACGATAGGGGGGCCAAACAGAGGAAATTCCAAGTGGGCGATTCCGTCCTCATACTTCTCCCAAGTGACGGATCGAAACTACAGATGACTTGGAAAGGGCCTTACAAAGTAGAAGAGCAGAGAGGGTCAGTGAACTACATGGTGAACGTCAAGGGGAAGAGACGACTGTATCACGCGAATATGCTGAAGAAGTATATTGAGAGGGAAGACGAACAGGAAAACACAGAGGCAATAGCTGCAGCTATAATTGACGAGACCGATGAAGGAGAGGAAGCGACTTCGATGCCTCTGGAGACAGTCATGCCTAAGCTAGAACAGACCGAAACCTACAGGGATGTACAGTTAGGGGACACGCTAGATCAGGATCAGAGAGAACAGATGCAAGAGCTCATGGAAGAATACAAAGATATATTTACCGATGTACCGGGGCTCACTGACCTGATCAAGCACAAAATCCCATTGCTAGATCAAAAACCTGTGAAGGTAAGACCCTACCAACTACCGTACTCAACTAGAGAAGCTGTCAATGCTGAGGTAGGCAAGATGCTTGCGGCCAGAATCATCGAACCGTCCGAGTCCCCGTACAATAGTCCAATTGTATTAGTTAAGAAGCCCGATGGTCAACATCGTTTCTGCAACGACTACAGGCGGCTAAATGTTGTGACTGCCGATGACGCCGAACCGATGCCTGAGGTAGAAGCCATTATTTCCAATCTAGCGGAGGCAAAATATTTCACCAAGCTGGACTTGACAAAGGGCTTTTATCAAGTTCCGATGGCCGAGGAAGATAAACACCTGACGGCGTTCGCCACACCGTTTGGGCTATACCAGTACAGGGTCATGCCGTTCGGGTTGAAGGGATCCCCCGCCACATTTAACAGGCTCATGAGGGAAGTATTAAAAGATGCTGGCGAAGGGGTAGATGCATTTGTAGACGACTGTCTTATACACAGTGCAAATTGGCCTGACCACTTGGAACGTTGTCGGAATGTCTTCGAGCGACTGAGACGGGCAAATTTAAAAGCTAGACCTACCAAGACGCTAATAGGGATGACAGAAGTCGAGTACTTAGGCCATAAGCTGGGACAGGGGACTGTAAGACCGCAGGAGAGTAAGGTGCGAGCCATTGTCGACTGTGACCGACCGACGACCAAGACACAAGTGAGGAGTTTCCTGGGGCTAACGGGGTACTATCGGAAGTTTGTACCAAATTACAGTGCAATCTCGGCGCCGTTGTCAGACCTCACAAAGAAGTCCCAGGGCACAAAGTTCGCGTGGGGACACGCGCAGGAGAACGCGTTCAATGCCCTAAAAATTTGTTTGAGTTCCGAGCCGATACTACGGATGCCAGACTGGAACAAGGAACTGATTCTCCAGACAGACGCATCTAACCTTGGAGTGAGTGGCTGCCTACTTCAAGAAGACGAGGGTACGAAGTATCCAGCTGTATATGTTAGCAGAAAGTTGAAACCCGCGGAGAAGAACTACTCAACAATTGAAAAGGAATGCCTGGCCATAGTTTTCACCGTTAGTAAGTTGCAGGCGTATCTGTATGGGAGAAACTTCGTGTTAGAGACGGACCACCGACCTCTAACTTGGATGCGAACTAAGGACCAGAAGAACGCGAGGGTAACTAGATGGAACCTGGCGCTGCAACCATATAACTTTCGAGTCAGCAACATCAGGGGGCGAGACGCTCTATGGGCCGACACTCTATCTAGATTACCAGTAGATTAATAATTTTATTAGCCGATTTTGCCAGGGAAAATCGACTTAAGTGGGGGCGATTGTAACAGGGTGATAGATTGGCAAGGTATAACTAGTAGTTATAATAATATTGTGCCTATAACTAGCGTGGGAAGATAGTTAACGGCGGGGAGACAGAGTCATTGTAGGCCAGAGGGGGAAAGTATGGGATGCAACTGAAGCGCTTTGACACCCGAAAAGGGTAGTGTTTACTTGACCGCCGTACTTGTCGATCAGATCACCTGGGAATTGCTTGGGGGGTAGAGCTGTTTCAATAGTATTTGACGTGGAGCCGACGGGGGTGGCTATTAGGATAACTAATGCACACTCGGTGGGCGTCTTGGGACGCTACCTGACTGGGTATAAATCCCCGAACGCTCCTTCCAACTTCAGACCGCTGAGAGCACTCACCAGCTTCGTGCCGAAGAGGAGACCACAACTGCAACTGTAACTTTGTACTAGTCTTGTGAGTGGGGAAGGTCAGGGAACCCGCAAACATCCTTTGTCAGAGCGTGGTATCTTTGGTATCTTGTCGGCACTTGGGCTGTTGCTGAGTGGTAAGTTAATTGTACGATGTATGTGTATTTTACTTAATGTTCATGATTGTAGAACCTAAATCTAGTGGGTTTACTTTGGTATAACTACTGCCTCTGAGAGAGTCACGGAAACGCCGTTATATATATGTTACGAAACCTTATAGGATGGGGTCCGTTAGAGAGAGCGTTATTCTTCGTGGGGAACATGTAAATATCATTAAACTGTATTGATCGTTTATTCTATTGCCTATATGGGAGCCTATGGAGTATGGGAGCTGCAGCCTGACTTATAACAGTGTCAGCGGTTAAAAGTGTTAATGATGAATATCCGTCATGGAGTAAGTATGGAAGTCATGCCTTCCAGCAGTAGATTAGGACTTTGCGATTGTTTTTCTACAGAGGAGGAAGAACAACACCTTCTTGGCTTCTCAACTTCTTGTACTTTGATTAACGACATCGTGGCTTCTTGGCTTCCCGACCTATTGGTACCTGCCGATACCTGTTGATCTAACTGCGCAGTCAAGCCAGGGTAGAGAGGAAGAACCAGTGCCCAGATAGCGCCATACACCCCTAAAGGAGAGGTTTCCTTATGCTGAATGTTCCCATGTGTTTTATAAAATGTGCTAGAGATTGAATATTACGAAGCCATTTAATTAGCATGTACTGATTTGCATCAACTTCATTCCATCGAAATTCACATGAAATTGTATGACCTATGTTCCTATTATTATTGAATGAATTAATAATTATTGTATATATGTAAGCAATACAGATATCGTTTGTTATAACTTATAGAAGAGAGATAGTCGATTATTTAGTGTGTTTGTGCCGTGCCCATCACGGCTGGTGTCAGAAGAAAGTTAGTGAGAGAAAGTGGAAACATCACACTCCCACCATTTTAACTGTAGTAATACGTCTGCACTATTCTACCAGCCAGTTAACGTGCAAAAACTTGTCTAGTCATACTTAACAATGTCAACTGTCCCCACCTTGTTTCACCCCTACTCCATTACTTATTAATCACGAACATTAAAGCCGACAAGCGTGACTCCAGCAGTTTAACTTTACGTTTATTTACTCACCAACTATAATTTGGCGAGGACCGTTCAAGGCCACCAGCCAATTTCTCATGGCCCTGGTAAAACAACAACAACTCACTCTCTGCGTGAGTTTTTAACAATATCCGAATCATGACATATCCCCCACCCCAGTTAAAATTTGCAATTTTAACGATATAAATGATTATCGTAAGGGGAAGGCATGAGTCGAGAAATTCCTCGAAAGGTGCACTTAACTAAGAATACTAGGTAATAACTAAGACTAGTACTAAAGTTGAAAAAACCCTACAGGACGGGTATCCTTGATGGACAAAACTTCATGAAAATCTTAAGGCTCCGTCCAAAAGTATATATCTCTCTGAGGATTAAATCTTACCTCTAAATACGTAGACATTAACAATCATAACTCTAAAATTTTAGAGTACAACATTGCTCCTGTGCGAATGTCATCAGGAATGCATACATACAATGAATAATACTCAAGAAAAGATAACTATAGTAGCATCGATGGCATTAGTGGATCTGGACTCCTGGTCTGCCATGATCTTCTCGTCCTCGACCCTGGGCAACAACGTCTGGTGTGGCCAAAATACGGGTCGACGTCAGTAAAATAGCTGTTGGAACAAAGGAAAGCACAGGGGTAGGTGAAAAGTGTTCACAATGGGTGAACAATATGTGATACCATCCCTCGGTCTCTGAATGAGGTGCTAATCAGTATCCAACGCCAATACATATGACAGACTAAAATACAACAAGATTAAGGTAACCGTGATAATAGGTCGGCATGGACATTATCTCCACCAGGAATGGCCTTTATAATGAAGCGGTATTCCTGAAGGGCCAGACTCCATCTGGTCAAACGAGCGTTCTTGGCTCGGTTCGATTTTAAAAATAACAACGGTTTATGGTCTGTCTCGATGACGAATTCTGTCATAAGTAGGTAGCGGGAAAACGCGTCTACGGCGTATACAATCGCCAGGCATTCTCGCTCTATAATAGCGTATCTCTGCTCTCTCGGAAGTAATTTCCGGCTAGCGTACATACAAGGGCGCAATAAGCCATCTCTTTCCTGAAGCAAAACAGCTCCAATTCCCTGGTCCGACGCGTCAGTTCGGACGGTGAAGGTGCGCCTAATATTCGGTAGTATAAGCAGCGGCGAACTGGAGAACAGTTGCTGCACTGTCGCGAGCGCGGTGGCGCACTGCGTATTCCAGGTAATTTTGTTGGGTCTGTCTTTTCTTGTAAGATCGGATAACGGGGCCGTAAGGGCCGAAAAATTAGGAACAAATTTCCGATAATAGCTTAAGAAGCCTAACAGGCTACGAACCTGCTTCTTAGTATGAGGAGCCTGGAGTTTTAAAATCTTACTTATCTTACTGTCGTCCGGTGTTTGGACGCCTTTGGCGATAGTATGTCCCAGAAAGTTAATCTGCGTATAACCCAGGAAGACTTTGCTAGGCTTAGCTGTAAGCCCGGCATCTCGAAGTTTACTAAGCACTTGACGAAGTGCTTCTAAGTGGCCTTTCCAATCCGTATGGAAAGCGCAAATGTCGTCAAAGTAGCTTAGGACGCATGGTGTCTGCTGCAATAGGATGTTCATCATCCTCGCAAATGTCGCTGGTGCCGTTACGAGACCGAATGGCATGAATCTCCATTGCATGAGACCCATAGGGGTCTGAAACGCTGTGTACTGTTTACTGGCCTCTTCCATTGGGATTTGCCAGTAGCCTTTAGCCAAATCTATTTTCGAAAACACGGACGACTCGGCCAATCGCGCAAATAGATCTTCCTGATTCGGGATAGGTTCAGCATCGTAAATGGTTAGAGCGTTAAGCTTCCTGTAATCGATACAAAATCTAACGGAACCGTCTGTTTTCTTTATTAGTACAATCGGCGAGCAGTAAGGGCTCGTCGAGCGCTCAATGACTCCTAAGCTGAGCATCTTTTCCACCTCGGACTGTATGGTGTCGTGCGCTTGCAGCGGGCGCGGGTAGGGTTTGACAAACACGGGTACGTCCGAGTGCAACCGGATGACGTGTTGAACTAAGGATGTTTTACCCGGCAAATCAGTGAATACTGGCGAAAACTCCCGAACAAGATTCATGATGTCCTGTGTCTTACTTTGATCCAGCTCTGGATTGATATTAACGGAAGTCGCGTCCTCTGTGGCTTGCAAGGATAGGAGCGATCTTGTCATAGATAATGGCTCCCGGTCGTTGTCATCGATAGTGACCATCGCTGCGTTTGCTTGGGCCACAACATGGCATGAATGATCGTGATGAGTTTGATCATCGGTAAGATACTTTTTCAACATATTAATATGGTACACCTTATCGTTACCACGTATGGTAATGAGATAATTAACTCTCGAGAGTCGCTTTTTAACTAGAAAGGGGCCTTTCCAAGTGAGGAGTAGTTTGTTATTCGTTTCTGGTAACAGCACCAATGCCCGATCTCCGACTGACAGGGTTCTTAACCGACTACCCTGATCGCGATATCCTATAAATGACCTGGTCCGTACGCATGCAAATTGTCGAGCCAGGTCGCATGCATTAACTATTCTATGTCGGAGATCGACTATGTACTGATACGCGGATCGCGTATCAGGAACGTCGGTATCAGAACCGGCGTATAAATCGCGTAAAATGGCCATCGGGCCACGTGGTTTTCGACCGTATAACAGTTCAAACGGGGAAAAACCCGTTGTCGCATTTGGGAGTTCCCTATATGCGAACAAGATGGCCGGAAGTCGACGGTCCCAGTCACCAGGTCTATCGGCGGAAACGCGTGCCAGCATAGTTTTCATGGTGGCATTCCAGCGCTCGCAACAGCCATTGGACTGTGGATGGTATGGCGACGTAAGTTTCTGCCTAATGCCCGTGAGTTCCAATACTTTCCTGAAAAGGTCAGAGGTGAATTGCGGACCTCTATCAGATAATAATTCGGACGGGAATCCGACACGTGTGAATATGGTCACCAATGCCTCGGCGACGTGATCGGCCGATATTTCCTTTAAAGGGACAGCCTCAGGCCAACGGGTGGCATAATCGATTACTGATAGAATAAACCGATGGCCTCTATCCGACTTCGGTAATGGCCCGACGATGTCGACGGCAACTCGCTGAAATGGAGTGGAAACCGGCGGCATCTCTTGTATAGGCGCCCGCGAATTTTTTCCTTTGGGGGTTCTTTTCTGGCATGTATCGCAACGCGACACATAGCTATTTATGTCCCCGTAAACCCCGGGCCAAAAAACTGAGACAGGACTCTCGATTTTGTTCTCGCTTTGCCTTGGTGGCCCGCTAATGGCGTGTCGTGCGCGAGGCGGGTGATGTCTCGGCGAAATGATCTCGGTATGACCAATTGCAAAATAGTTTCGCGCTTTCCCCGAAAAACGCGATATAGGAGGTCGTCTTTAAGGCAGAACCTGGATGTATCCGGGTTGTCCGGATCAATCTTAGCAAAGAGGGGCTTTAGTGATGGATCTGTGCGCTGTTCGTTACGAAAAATCTCGGGGGTTACATCCAAATCGACGACAGGCGATCGTAATGTGTCGTCACTCTGGCGACGCGATTGTTGTCTTGTCGTGACACACGCAATGTCGTTATCATCCCAAATCCCGAGTTCGCAATCGGAGACGTCCTTTAAGTGGGGAATATTCCCAATGATTAGGTCGGCGACCGGATTTGGTAGCACGCAGGCCGTGACAACACCAGTTATAAACGGTGTGTCAACATATATTTCCGCCAAACGAAAATGTTCAACTGAACCACCAAAAGTAATGCAAGTCGCATCGCGATCCAGGAGTTGTGCAGGACGGACTAGGGATTCACGTACACCGACGGTCGTACAGCCTGAATCTCGCAATACGGATGCTCGTATGGCGTTTACTCGTCCCTCATACAATGTCAGCGCGCCTCGCTCGTGGAGGGCGGACATCACTGGAATAACTTTATCTACGGTTTCGTCATTCCTAGTTCTGTAACCGCGGTTTTCGGTGAATGCTACAGAGCATGCATTTGCCGCATCTAATCTAACTCTGCATTGTCGCGCAATGTGGCCTCCGGCGCCACATCTATAACAGTAGACTGGATTATCATCCCTTCGAGGTGTACCTCGATAAGAAGGAAATGTGGGCGCTTGATAGTAGTTGTTACGCGGTCCTCCGGTAGGGAAAGGACGTGTATATCGGGGTTCCCAGTCCCGAGAAAATTTATGGGGATTCGGTTGCCTCCTGCTAACCGGCGGCTCGGACCGTGGACGAACCTGCGGCGACTGTCGAAAGGGCTGTCTTGATTGTCTCGACGGTACCGGTGTCTTAGTAGCAGCGCCGGCGTAACACGGTTCGTTTACTTTAGCTTTAGCTAACGATCGATTAGGGTGAGCTGCAGCATACCGTTCCGCTATCGATGTTATCTCGACGGTAGTTTTGGGGGCTTGTTCCTTAAAATGCGCCACCAGGTCCGTGTGGCAGGACATATATATTTGGTCTTTAATTATCAAATCATATAGTTTCTTATAGTTTCCCTCTTCCACACCGGCCAACTCAGTCCAACGGCTGAGTAGGTGGCGGAGGCGGTCCACGTAAGTAGAGAAATTCTCAGATGCCTCCGGCTTGCAATCGCGGAAACGCTTATGAAATCCATCTTCCGTATGTTGGAAACGCTTTAATAGCGCGGTCTTTAGAATGTCATAGTCCCTAGCGTCATCAATAGTGAGGCTATGGAAAACTTCCAACGCTCTCCCTGTCAAAAGATTGGCGAGGCATGACGTGTACTCACTACGCTGCCATCCCGCGCAAACGGCATGGAGTTCGAAGCGGTGTAGGTAGGAATCAATACGATCAACCTTATCATTAAAGGTTGGCAATTTAGGCTTCGTTTTATTATTGGAAGTAACTTCCGGAGCCCCGGTAGGTTGGGCTTGCTTCGCTTCTAACTGTTTCAAAGCGAGCTCGTACTCTCTTTGAGCCTGTTTTTCCGCGCGTTCCGCGGCTCTATCTTCTCGTTCCGCGGCTTTTTCTTCTCGTAATATCTCCGCGGCCTTTTCTTCTCGTAATCTCTCCGCGGCCTTTTCTTCTCGTAATCTCTCCGCGGCCTTTTCTTCTCGTAATCTCTCCGCGGCCTTTTCTTCTCGTTCTTCTTTCAGTTTCTGGTCTACCCAAGAAGCACGCTGAGCTTCCGGTATGCCAAATGATTGGGCTAGTTCCAAATATTTCTGTAGTTCGGCCATGATATCGGTCGATAATACGATATAATAATGTCCTAATCGAGGACAGCTCCTGAAAAATCTCCAACTTTATTCTCCCTTGAAGCAATTTATCAATTGCACTCTGCGGGTGCTCGTTCCTGCAGTATGAACGAAATTAACGAAATCAACAACAAACTGTACGTCTTAGTCAACCAAGTAGTGGTTGAGCTATCTCAGTGATCACTTAACTCCACTTATTTCTCCTAATCCTCAAGCAGTGAGTCTACTGCTTCCGTGATTGGTCGTTACTAACGATACCAATGTAATATTCCCAGTGTATTTTCCGTACACTCCTAGCAGCGTTCCCTCTGCTATAAATCGGAATAAATCAATATTCACGATATGAACTTCCTTGGCTATACCAGCCTAACAACTCTAATATCCAGATTATCTCTCAACGTGCCCTAGACACGTGATTTATCCCAGGCAATAATATAGCAAGTATGAATACAAAATATAATAATGCAACACTATAATGGAAAAGAATTACATGGAGAGTAAGACGAGACTAACAGAAAGAACAAACGACAACAGACCTGACTAACCTGAAACTATCTACAAAAAGGTAAGAAAAAGAACAGGAGAGACGTCTTCCTAAAATACGAGGAAGATAGAACGCTAACAATCTATACGAATAACAGGTCCCTACAGAACTATTCAAGGCAAAGCGTATCTCCTATCCGTTTTAAACGCCATCTAGATCTGCTAGTCTGGCAAAAAGAGGTATGCTAAGTCTCGATCCCTTCCAACCTCCCGCCTATCTAATCTAACACAAAAGAAAAAAATAATGCCTGTCAAAAGTAGGGGAGCTGGAACGACGAACCCCTCAAACGAAGACAAATACAGATGGTTCACTTAACTGGGCAAAATGGACTGGCTCTTTCCTTTGGTCCACAGCGCTGGTCTTGTCTTTTCCTGATGCTAGCTGTCAGTCCCTCGTAGTGGTCCCAGGATCAATGACGAGAGGACATGCCAGACATGTGGGGGAGAAACAAAAACAAAAAAATCAGCAGTATACAAAACTATAAACTACAAAAATTACATAAATAACAGTGGAGTCTTAGAGTGGTAGACCTGCAGCTGTTGACGGGGTCCTCTTCCGATGATAGTAGTGTTCTCTAGATGTCAGAAGGTGACGGGTCCTCTTCAGATGTCAGTGGGGTCCCCTCCAGATGTCACGAGCAGAGTTAGGGTCTTGGGGATGTTACGACTGCACGAGAGGCAGCTAACTCACACTCGGACACAACCACACAAGAAAAGTACTAAATAACTAGAGCGTATATATGTCAGGCCGGTCAGGCCATAGTTTACATAAATATTAATAACAATACATAAATATTAATAACAAAACAAAAGACAATAGAGGTATATATTCAAACCAAAAACTCTAATTAATAACTTAACCAATGATATTCATGTAACTATGGAGGTACTGCAATCAATAGTAAATAGGTATATTATACGAAACTGGATATCAATTTAAAGTGACAGTTGAGTCGCCACTGGCCAGTCGCCAGGCAAACTCTCCATAAATCATATGGGCTTAAATGTTAGGAGAGCCCAGTACGTTCAAAGCCTACAGAAGCACTCTTCGGCTTGTAGGTAATTTAAGCAGTTGCCAAAAGACTATATTTTATGCACAATCACTATTCAATTCATCAACAATGTGCTATATTATTCCAATCATACTATGGCAATAGATCTATCATACAGGACACTCGTGGTCGAGTGCCAGCTGGGGTTTCCTTAGTCTTCCTATGAGGCTGTAGTTCTCTCTCTATCTCCGATCTCTATTATACTTGAATAATTAAGATATATTACCATTGCTCACGCCTACTGAGAGGCGCGAACATCAAAATAGCGCAGCGTGGGCTTTCAAAGGTCAGCCCACTCAGACCTTTCTTTCTAGAGCTCAGTCAGTCCGTTAGCAAGGACTTCTTAGTCTTCAGACCACACAGTTCAGGTACTGGCCAACCGGAGATACTTCACGAAACGATGCTTCTCTCGTCTGTATTCACTAAATCTGAACGTTACACGATGTTATATACTAACCAACTACCCAGCGTGCTAGTCCGCTGGCCCAATTAGTTCAGCTATCTCATAGGTCGAAACCTCCCACCATTTTAACTGTAGTAATACGTCTGCACTATTCTACCAGCCAGTTAACGTGCAAAAACTTGTCTAGTCATACTTAACAATGTCAACTGTCCCCACCTTGTTTCACCCCTACTCCATTACTTATTAATCACGAACATTAAAACCCACAAGCGTGAATCTAACAGTTTAACTTTACATTTATTTACTCACCAACTATAATTTGGCGAGGACCGTTCAAGGCCACCAGCCAATTTCTCATGGCCCTGGTAAACAACAACAACTCACTCTCTGCGTGAGTTTTAACAATATCCGAATCATGACAATCGTCACCCATTCTGATATTACCCGATTTTCGATCTAATTTTATCCTCAGAACGGATGCGTCGGACTCTGGTGTCGGCGCTTGTCTTCTACAGGAGAAGAACGAATGTCTCCATCCTGTATGTTATGTCAGTAGGAAGTTATTGCAGAGAGAAAGAAAGTATTCTGTGATAGAGCGTGAGTGTCTTGCCATTGTCTGGTCCGTCCAGAAATTAGGACGTTATCTCATGGGACGAGAATTTTGTATCCAGACAGACCACAAGCCACTGACATTTTTGTCGAAGAATCGTTCGTCCAGCCCACGCTTGTCTAGATGGGCATTGGCTTTACAGCCGTACACCTTCGTTATTCAACCAATTCCAGGAACCAGCAATCATATCGCCGACTACCTTAGTCGAGCCTAGGGGAAGATTTCAGGAGCTTATACATCGGAGGACAGGAACATTGACAGGATCTCTGTGAATGAGTCGACTTTAAAATATTGACATTATAAAATATATGATATGAAGGATGGTTGATAGGTTGAATGGTTTTTGATTCTGTATTAAGTATTGTGGTTAGTTAGCTATTCATGATGTGACACATATATGCATATTTCAGGCCATATTGATCCCCATAATTTCCCCTGATTTCGGTATTTTATATACTAGGG
>OZ007571.1:54517810-54572810 GCA_963931925.1 Onchidella celtica
GGAAAAGAGAGAGAGAGAGAAAGAGAGACAGAGGAAGACAGGGAGAGAAGAGATAGAGAGAAAGAAAGAAAGAGAGGAGAGAGACAGACAGACCAACAGGGAGACAGGAAGAGAAAGAGAAACTATTCCTAGCAAGTCCTTGCTATCCTAAAAACTTTAAGTGGCATTTTTCATGGACCATTTGTTTGATCCCAGAGAATGATACATAGCCTATATCCTATTTTTTTATATAATCGCAGCAAATCATTTTGTTTGGGAAAAAAGTAGTTGAATAAAACCAAGTTTTCAATTTATTACCGTAATTTAAATGCGTAACTAGGCTCCAAGAAATCATCTTCCTTGAAGTGCCCTTTTTGTACAGTGGGTGCAACATTCCCCCCCCCCCCCCCGGCCCTCCCTATGAGCGCACTTTAACTGACTCACTGCCATTAGCCAATGCGAGCAGCTCATCCGAAAAATATCCATTTCACTCATGACAAATTCTTTGTCAAAGTACGCATTGGTTTGGCCTTTAACCATGCTATTTTTTGAAAAGATCCTATAGCCTGGTATCATTGGTATCCAAGTCACCGGTCACGTCTTTCAAAGGGGGCGATAAGAGAAGTCTTGTTCTCTGAGAGAAATGAGCTGGGAGTGAATTAGTTAAGTACGACCCGGAAAGACATTCCGATCGGCTATTAAAAAGATATCTCGGTTTCAACATGCATGAAATACTAGATCTGCGGGCAGTGTTTCTGCACACATAAAAATGCACCAATAGCGCAGTTAATGTACTATTTTATGCGTCGTGTAATCATATCGGGGAACAGGAGAATTTTTTATTGTTCAGTTTCTGCCCTCGCCAGCTTGTTCGGAGTCAACTAATCGTGTGAAGTGCTTTGGTTCCGTGGTTGTACAGTTAACCCTTTGAACCTGGGATCAGAGAGTGAAGGCGCTGATCCCAACTTCAATAAATCCCACCCCGGCCGACAAATTCTGATCGCTCACAACAATGGAACAGACGGGGCGGATCCCCGCAGCTGTTATAGTGTGTATTCGACTGCTCGAAAAGACCGGCAAGATCAAGGTCCAGTATTCGTCAAAGCGGTCTCTCAAGTATTTCGTCGGGTATTTGCCATAATTATTGACGTGTGTGCATTTTTGAGTTTTCGAGAAAATGAGGACTGAAGTTTGGTCGGCAATAGGGCTAAAACGCATAAAACATCACGTCACAAGCACATCTCTCGAAAAGTTTATAACCGATTGGAATGACACTTACACCAGAGAGTCTATATATATATATATATACTCTCTACTACTACTACTATTTCCTGTTGCACCCACTGGTGCTTAGGGCAGCAACAAAGGATCTCCAGCCCTGTCTGTCCTGGGCCATCTTTGCGAGAGTTCCCCATGAGTGATTGAAGGATTTCATCTCTGCCTCGATTGTTCTCCGCCAGGTTGCCTTGGGTCTGCCTCGCTTGCGCCGTCCCTCCGGTGTCCACTGAAGTGCTGTTTTGGCTATAGAATTTGCTTCCTTTCGCAGCACGTGTCCAAGCCATCTCCATCGTCTCTTCGTGATGATGTTGGCTATTTCTTCTTGCTTGCATCGCCTTAGTAGTTCCTGATTAGAAATCTTGTTTGGCCAAAAGATGCGGAGAATCCTACGAAGACATGTGGTGTGGAAGGAAGACAACTTGGCGAGATCACCTTCTGTCATTCGCCAACACTCTGATCCATACAGGAGTGTGGATAGGACACAGCTTTGGTACAGTCTGATCTTGGTGTTGATGCCGTATTGTGTCGATTTCCAGATGTTGCTCATACTTTGAAAGACAGCCCTTGCATTTCCCAGCCTACTTTGGATGTCCTCCTTTGTGCCACCCTCTGGTCTGATAATGCTACCAAGGTATTTAAATTTGTCCGTCGTGGTGAGGTTCTTGTCATCTACTTGCACTGGTGCTGGAGTGTCTACATTTAGGGTCATAATCTCTGTCTTCTTCTGGCTAATCCGAAGGCCTACTTTGCATCCAAAATTATGTAGTCTCTGCGTCTTATCTTGCATATGTTGGTGACTATGTGACAATAGCGCAAGGTCATCCGCAAAGTCCAAATCCTCTAGGTTGTCGAAGAGTGTCCATCTGATGCCTCTTGGTGCATCCTCTGTAGTTTTCCGCATAATCCAGTCGATTACGAGGTTAAACAAAATTGTTGACATCACACATCCTTGCCGTACACCAGTTTTCACTTCAAAGGATGCATCACTGTTTCCGACACTGCAACTGAAGTTCTTGTAAAAGCTTTTGATGAGTTCAACAAGCTTGCTGGGAATCCCATAGTGTCGAAGAATGCGCCATATACTCTCTCTGTGGATGCTGTCGAAGGCCTTTTCGAAGTCAACGAAGTTCACATAGAGCTGCCTTTGCCATTCTGAACACTGTTCTATGATGTTTCGGAGTGTGAAGATCTGGTCAATGCATCCTTTCCCCTTTCGGAATCCGGCCTGTTCCTTTCTCAGTGTCTTGTCCACAGCATCTGACATACGTTGCACAATGATCTTGGCAAGGATTTTGCTGGGTATAGAAAGGAGAGTGATACCACGCCAGTTGTTGCAATCGCTGAGTGCTCCTTTCTTGGGTATTTTCACTATTCTGCCTTCATTCCAGCTCTTTGGTACTGCTTCTGCTTCCCAGATAGCTGTGAACAGTGGCTGAAGGATGGTGGCTGACTGATCCGGATCTGCTTTGAACAGTTCTGCAGTCAAGTTGTCTTTTCCTGGGGCTTTGCTGTTTTTTAGGCTCTTTATTGCTGCCACTATCTCTTCTTTCTTTGGTGGATCTATGTTGATGTCAAGGTCTTCAGCAGCATCTTGTATTATTATTCTATCTTCAGGTGGTGGCCGGTTTAGTAATTCCTGAAAGTGCTCTGTCCAGCGTGTATCCTGTTCTCGTTCTGTAGTCAGTAGTTTCCCATTCTTGTCTTTGATTGGAACACTTGGTCTTCCACCGTACTTGCCACAAATGCGCTTAGTGATCTTGTGGAGCTTACCCTGTTCTCCTCTTGCTGCTGCCTCCTCCGCATCTGCCGCTAGCTGTTCCATGGCTTCTCGTTTATCTTTCTTTACTAGTCTCTTCACTTTCTTATTTAACTCTGTGTAGCTATGTTGGTACCTCTCTTTCAGCCTTTCCGATTTCACTTGTAGGAGTTTCTTTTTCATGACTTTCCTCTCCTCGATCACATCCCATGTTCTTTGTTGGATCCACTCCTTGCTTTTCCCTTTCTCATTAAATCCAAGGCAGGCTACACTGCTCTCTGTGTACACTGTAGTTACTCTTTTCCACTCTGAATCGATTCCTCTTTCTTTAGGGTTGTTCTTATCAGACTCTCGTAGAGCCTGGAATCGGTTCTTGACTTGTATGTTGAAGGCATTTCTAACACTTGCATCTCTCAGTTTCTGAATATTAAGGTGTCTTTGCTTTGATGTCTTGATTCCGGTCTTGTTCAGTTTAATTTTGATAAGTGCTGCCACTAGATGGTGGTCGCTGGCTACGTCAGCTCCTCTTTTCACTTTCACATCTAGAAGGGATCGTCTCCACATACCGTTGATCATCAAATGGTCTATTTGGTTCTTGTCTCTTCCATTTGGAGAATTCCATGTGAGTTTGTGAATTTCTCTGTGTGTGAAAAGGGTCCCTCCGATGACTAAGTTGTTCAAGGCACAAAAATCCACAAGCCTTTCTCCATTGTCATTCCTTGTTCCAGTTCCATGTTTTCCCATTACTCTTTCATAATTTATATCATCTTTACCTACCTTAGCATTGAGGTCTCCCATGACAATGATGAGATCATGCCGTGGCGTCATGTCCATTTCCCCCTGGAGTTGTTCATAAAAGTCGTCTTTGTCTGTGTTGTCGTTTTCGTTGGTTGGTGCATAACATTGGATGACAGTGATGTTTGTGTGTCGTCCTTTCATCCTCATCCTCATCAGTCTGCTATTGACTGGTTTCCACTCCAACAAGCATTTGTCCAGTCCTTTCTTTAGGATGATGGCTACTCCTCCATGATGTTGGTCATCCTCTCTTCCAGAGTAGAGAACGGTTTCTCCAGTGGATGTTTTGATCCTTCCAGATCCAGTCCATCTGCTCTCACTTACACCCAGGATGTGTAGGTTGTAGCGCCTCATCTCTGATGTTACTTGTGCTAACTTACCCGATTCATACATTGTTCTAACATTCCAGTATCCAATCCTGGTCTTGGTTTTGGCGGTGTTCAGTTCCTCCTTCATCCTGCTAGCAGTTTCCTTTCGGCTTTCACTACTTGCATTCATACGAGTCGCGAGGTACTCAGAAGGTCCATCACATCCAGAACGTTGGTTTTTCCATGTTGCTGTTTCCGTAACGATTTTTGTTTCTCCAAGTAAGGTCACCCCAACAAGGATTTCAGGGTAGGGTTGTTAGCCCTACGCCCAACCCCCGAACCTGGAGGGCCGGTCTGTTCAATCTTGTCTGGTCCTTCCCCCATGACCTGTCCAGCTTGCTTAAAGCTATCAGGGGCACGAGGCCTCCGCTGGCTTAGCTCCTGGGATCACTGGGACACGCAAGCCACTCCTCCACGTCAAGGCATGAACAATTGGAGCAGTATATACTCTCTGCTTATACATAATGAAGTAGGAGTGAGAGGGCCACAGACTAATAAATTAACCAGACTGGAAACACGAGCTTCGGGCTGTGTCGTTTTTTTACGGAATTTCCCGGGCGGCGGCCGTATAATCAACATGGCCGCCGCTCGGGAAATTCCGATTCTAGTTCTATCTGCAGTAGAAATTTCTTTTTATTTGTCAAGATTGGTTGTACATGTATTAATTTTCAGTAGGCTCGTCAAAATGGTGTCATTCAAAATTGTAGCTATGCTGAAGCTACCTTAAACCTAATGTGGCGGATGGTTCATGACCTTTCGCTGTTTTGTGACGTCACACAGTGGGATCATCCAGTCTGGGTATTTTATTAGTCTGTGGAGAGGGCCACCTTCCTCAAAATCGGTAAAATGTCCCATACAGCAATATGGCAAATACCCCTCAGCTAATTTGTTAGTCTCTTAACGGGCCTATCACACACAAAAAACAACAACCGTACCTTCGATTTTGGCAAATTTTAGGATTTTGACTCCCTCTCCTCTCCCAGTGCACGCTTTTCACATGCTTGGCCTCACCCGCCTTCCGTTTCTTATACGAGCGCACGGCCACTAGAATTGTGACAATTCATGATAAGGCCTTGATGCTCAAAACTGTAAGTTGCATTAATTTTTGCATGAACTATTTGATTATTTCATAGGAAACATTACTTTTATATAAGTAATCCGACAATTTCATCTGCTGGAAAAAAAATTTTAATAGCCAAAACGCAATTTTGTAACTCATCGCCGTAATTGGAAAAGGCAAACCCTCTCCCCATAATATTCGCTTTTTGTGCGGAGCGGTCATCCCTCTCCTACGTATTTATGGATGGCTCCTTACTCACTTGTTCGCCGCTCCTCTCCTCCCCTGCCACTTCTTTTCGATACATGCATATTTCAGTCTCATTCTCTAAAGTGAACTCTCGCCAGAACAATTCTTGTTTTGGAACTTCAGATACGTGGCTGTTATTTGAATCTGAAGAGTCACTCACGTAATTTCTCTTCATTTACTACAGGTATTCTGATTTCAAATAGTGCACGTGATGAACATCGCTTGGCGTATTTATTGATTTAGAACTATTTGAATCGTTTTTAACAGGCTAACAGATCAGCCAATAGACAGACAAAGAGACAGAGACATACTGGCAGACAGATAGATAGCATATAGATAGACAGACACAGACAGACAGATAGACAGACAGGCAGACAGACAGACATTTAGATAGATAGATAGATAGATAGATAGATAGATAGATAGATAGATAGATAGATAGATAGATAGACAGATAGATAGATAGATAGATAGATAGATAGATAGATAGATAGATAGATAGATAGACAGATAGATAGATAGATAGATAGATAGATAGGCAGAGAGACAGACAGACAGACAGACAGACAGACAGATAGATAGATAGATAGATAGATAGATAGATAGATAGATAGATAGATAGATAGATAGATAGATAGATAGATAGATAGATAGATAGATAGATAGATAGATAGATAGATAGATAGATAGATTTGTGTTTGGGTTTGAGTTAGGATTTTTATGGAGCGTCGACACGATAACGGCCACTTTGCGCCTTACGTAGTCTGTTCGGTCCTCTATTCATATTTGGTATTCAGAGCCTCTAGATTTGGCAAACAGAATTAAATAGTTAGACAGACAGATAGATAGAGAAACACAGACATGTATTATGAATATACCATAAGGAAAGAAAAGTAGAATATCGAATCCGTCCATCACATCAGATATCTAACAAGAAGTCAGAAAGAATCTTTCCCTAGGCTCAGCTATGCGTGCACATCCATGATTCTCGCTTGTTAACCCTTTTGTTACTCGCAGGCTTTTTCCTCTCTCTCCTTTTCTTTATCTTTCTCTGTCTGTATGCCTCTCACTATTTGGCTTCTATCTTCTGTCTGTCTGTCTCTGTTTCTCTCACTGCCTCTCAATATCTGTCTGTCCGTCTCTCATTCTCTTCCTCTTTTTCTCTCCCCCCCCCCTCCGTCTCATTTTCTCTATCTCTTCGCCTTCTCTCTGTGTGTCCCGGTGTCTGTCTCTCTCTCTCTCCCTCTCTCTTTCTCTCTCTTTTCCCACCCTGAGGGAAACAGATAAACATATCCAATAGAAAAACCTGCATGTTGGAGATAGAATCTAAATCAGTGGCCAGGCAAAGAAAAAAAAACCCGCCAACAACAGCAACAACAACAACAACAACTGCAATAACACAGCACTGACAAGCCTTGAGAATGAGCCGCACACGAACAATAGATCTGTCCGAACCCGAAATCTCTCGGTTAAAAAACGTCCTGTGTCCTGCGTCTGTTTGTACACGGAAGGAAAACATCGGTCAGATTTTGTAATATTCAATAACTAGATGACGTATCGGGCATTGCCCGGAATAAACAATCATGCTCTCTCTCTCTCTGTCTGTCTGTCTGTCTGTCTGTCTGTCTCTCTCTCTCTTACAATAAAAGTAGTAATCTGCAGTCCTGCTTCAGAACTCATGCGCGCCAGGACACTGTGCACCAAGCTTGATATGGTTACTTTTTATGACATGCACGGTACTATAACAGAATGGAGGCAAGATGAGGATGAAAATGACAGCACGATGAAACAATGCATTTTCTGTAAATTCAAGAACCAAACTAATCAAAATAATAAAAACTTCCGTGCACCCTCCGCGGTATTTGAAATGAACATGTAAAATTGGGTTAGTATAGGTGGTCTAATAAAAAAGCCTTTTGCGTTCAAAGGTGGAGATTTTGTGAAATACATAATTATGTAAAACGAAACAAACATGCAAAAATGCAGATGTTACAAAGCAATATACATTGTTATTTTTTTAAAATACATGCTCGAAGCAAACAACTTTTAATTATAGCCATCATCTTCCTTATCTCAATTGCCACCTTCCTGCAAAATTTAAGGCCTGAAGAATGTATAGTTTGGTCAGTTAGTCATGCCAAAGGTTGCAAGTTACTGAAATATATAATAAACTAGATGACCTACCGGGCATTGCCCGGAATAAACAATCATGTGCCCCTCTCTCTCTCATATAATAAATAAACTACAGTCTTGCTTTACATAGCAATAAACATTGTTATTTGTTTAAAAATACATGATTGAAGTAAACAACTTTTAATTATAGCCATCATCTTCCTTATCTCAATTGCCACCTTCCTGCCAAATGTAAGGCCTGAAGAGTGTAATTATAGTTTGGTCAGTTAGTCATGCCAAAGGTTGCAAGTTACTGAAATATATACATGTAATAGATATACAATGCAATTCGGGACAATAACAATCATGATGCTAACCTTTTTTTTTTTTTTTTTGAGTAGTCTTAGCTTCCAGACACAGGGGCCTCCGTTTCGTTTCGCTTTCAGCTCGGGTTCCGTAAATGCCGAATGAAAATTAGTTTCGTGGTGCCGAAAAGCCGAGAATGTGCCAATTAAAAACCATTATAGCCTCTTCTGGAGAGCATTGCTCTTCCGTTTTGTTTTCCCATTGATACTGACGTCTTTCGGCAAAATTGAAGGGCGGTTTTTTTTTCAACACTGGGGAAGTCAAATTTTGCATGAGTTATGGCCCTCTTTCAGATAGTCATTCAAAATTAGTGTAAGACGCAGATGTAAAATCAAAGCAAAACACACTTCGCGACCTTAGTAAAGTTCTTGCTTGTTCCAGCGCCACATTTTGCCCAACTGAGAAATTCGTCGTTAATCGTTTGCCGCTTTAGTATTATGACAAGGAGTTAGAATATATCGGAACTGTTGAAACAGCTTGATAAGTGCCGCAATGCATTTTAAACAAGTGTCAAAGTGTGCATTTGTTAAACCTCTTCTCCATACTAAAAGATCTCCAGCTTTTCAGAAAACAATGGAGATAGAACAAACAAGAACCAAGATCGCGAATCAAATCAGTGCGCTACTAGCTATACTCTCAGTCCCGGCGCCTACGAGCCAACTGGTTGATTGGTAGCGTCACGACATTTTTGAGTTTCAATGAGAAAAAAAACAACTAGTTGGCTAGTGATAAGTTCTTATTGAAACTGTAGGTCGTCACGTCATTATCCAACGAATTGATCTATCAAAATAGGCTAGTACGAGTCGGGCCTTATAAAACACAACAACAACAACACACACACTGGCTCTCTCTGTCTCTCTGTCCTGTAGTCTTAGAAGACCATTGGAGCGATACAGAAGACTTTGAAATCAGCTTCTTCCATTTCTCCCGATTCTCAGACGCTCTTAGGCAAATGCTGAGTGTGAGGCCAGTCCATTCACTGATGTTGTCATCCCATCTCTCTGTTTCTCTGTCTTAACTCCTCTCCTGCGGTATCCTCTCTATTCCTTGTAGAATGGTTTTGGCAAGTCCCGTTGATCTTAATACCTGACCATCCCATCTCATAAACGGAGATGTGTAGGTCTAGAGGCAAGATGTTCGCCTCTGATGCCGAAGGTATCGGGCTCGGTTCCCCGTCGGTGCAGGCATGTTGGACACATGGGAGAATTTCCTGACCCTGATCCCATGGTAGGTAGTATCGAGCAACCAGTCTTCTTGGAAAGGGACGAAAAACTTGGATGACTCATGTGCAACTTGCGCACATTAAAGGTACCTTGGCAGTAAGAAGCCGAAGAAAAGCAAGCCTAACAATGCAACGGCAAAATTTTAAAAACAACAACAACCAATTCCTATCCTCCCCCCTTACAAATACGAATATAACAACAAAAACAAGAACAAAATAAGAAAAAAAATAGGTGCAAATTCCAAGGGCAGAGATGCTCCGAAAAACGAAGACACCAACACAAACAAAAATAATATTTGTGACCCACCTGGTCAGTTTGGTAATTAAATCGGTTTGATCATAAAAATATATTGTCATAATATTTAGATCATTTAAGCACTTGATTCAAGAAAAACAATAATTATCTTCCGCTCGCATAGACGAGATAATAAGGAATCACATTTAATCTAACACCAGAGTGTTGGCCGAATTCACCCGGTACCCCATGGGGACGATAAAAATGCGCTGCATTCCTCAGAATATTCAAAATGGCGCCAACAGCAACAACAACAACAACCACACAACTCGCGTGCAAAGGAAAAGAAACCAAAGAGAGATATTATGTTTTCAGCGTAGCTGCAATTACTCAGTTTTTTTAAAAATGAATTTCCTGCTGAAATAATTTGATGCTTTTTTTCCCCTAGCTCTCCCCAAATTTCCTTATCAGATAAGATAAGATAAGATAATATATGACTTTATTATCCTGTTTCCAGGAAATTTGTTGTCACAGCATTCAGTAACAGTACAACAGTAAATACAATATCTAAGACCTACAAGTTTTTAACGCACACCACACACACACACGCACATTGCTCACACAACATTACCAACAAGTAAGAACATTGCTCACACACACACACACACACAAAACACACACACTGTAAGAACAATCCATTAGGAAAAACTAACAACAGCATACTACATCAGGAAACACTGCTAGTTCGAATTGCCGTTGGCAAAAAAGATCTTCTATAGCGCGCTCTGTTCGTTTTTAAATACAGTATTCGTCCACTTCTTTGGGATCGGACTATCTGATGGAACAAGGGGTCGGAGCAATCATTTAGACAGTATAGACAGTATCTCTCGCCCCCCCCCCCCCGCCCACTCCCCGGCCACTGCCCAGTTAAGCCCTAACCCAAACTCTACGGATTTACTTTATTTAGGGGGGGGGGCATCCCTAAAGTGCCTTGATGGGGGCATCCCTAAAGTGCCTTGATGGGGACATCCCTAAAGTGCCTTGATGGGGGCATCCCTAAAGTGCCTTGATGGGGGCATCCCTAAAGTGCCTTGATGGGGGCATCCCTAAAGTGCCTTGATGGGGGCATCCCTAAAGTGCCTTGATGCTCGATTTTGACATTTCCCCCATCTCCCCCCTTGTACGATCGAGGGAAATGGCTATTAAAATGCTGAATGTCTATGATAATGTCCTGATATTTTGAAAATTAAAATGGCATTTTGCAAGAACCAATTTAGCTCATTATGATGAAGGTTATTTATTTAGCACCCAATCCAAACATTTAGCTCTGGGCGCTTTATAGAAAATCTTGTTCTCTCAGCTTTTCTCTCTCTCTCTCTTTCTCTCACTCTCTTTCTCTGTCTTTCTCTCTCTCTCTCTCCTTTTCTCTCTCTCTCACTCTATCTATCTGTCTCAAGCACAATCTGTTGCATACATGGTTATGCTAGACATTCATTGTATACGGGGAAACACACATAAAACACTGTATTTGATTTTTATATAGATTCCTACAACATATTTTGCTGATTAAAATTTTTTTTTTTAACAAAACGCAAGTTTTTGAATTCATTACCGCAACCGAGAAATAATTATATGTATACGCTTCACAGACACCCCCTAGTCTTTATGCCGGGGGGTTGGCGGGGGGTGGGGGGGTAAACGTTGGTCTGGAGCAGCGGTTCTCAACCTGGGTGATATCGGGCCCCGGGGGACGATTTTGATTTCCAGGGGGAGGCTATAACGAAGAAAAGGGCGATGCAGGGGCGAAAACGATGAAAGGGGCGATTTTAAGGGGGTGGTGGGGGGGGGGGGAGGCGGCGAAAGCACGCATGAAGGAGGATTCGGGAACAAATATGTGACAGTTACTGTCTTGCTGAACAGCATGTGTAGATGGGTTTTATGAAAAGCAAGGCCTGTTTTTTAAAGGATTTTTTTTGTATGCACTTTAGAAAGAATGGCTTTTGTTTTTAATGAATAATCAACACGTTCACTGTCAGAAATAAAGCTTTGATAAACTGAAAATCATAATTTGTGTGTGGTCTGTTCTGTGTTCTTGTGAAATATATCCATTAGTTTGAGTATGGATTTTTTTGGTGGGGGGGGGGGGGGCATGAAAGAACGTTTAGAGCCTAAGGGGGCGATTTGCCCCGCAAAAGGGTTGAGAACCACGTGACTGGTCTAGAGGCAAGGAAGGTGTTCGCCTCTCATGCCGAAGGTCCCAGGTTCGGTTCCTGGTCGGCGCAGGCTAGGCAGCTTGGAAGTTTGTGGGGAAAACCTAATAACTAACCCCGATCCCTCCACGACCGCTATCGGGATCAAACAAGTCTACAAATACAAATACAAACAACTAAAAAAAACAACAGAAAAAAGATGTGCAAATGCGAAGGGCAGAGATCCTCAGAAAACAAACGTCCCCTTTCTGTACGCTTTTCATTTGATTGGGAACAACCCCAGTTCCCCCTCTCACGCCTATGTATTTACTGGATGGCCTCTGACATCACATGCCTTAGCCCCGCCCTTCAGCCACCATTAATTACCGCGTGACCCTATAATTTCACGGGCCTTTTATTCACCACGGCGCTCCATTTTCCCCTTCTGCATGCTCTAAATGCCACAATTAAAGCGGTTTCTCGACCCTGGCTAGGATGGAATACAATCTTTTCCATCGTTATGCATCGAGGAAAATATAAAAAAATCATTATTGCCATTCAGGAAGTAAATCAGAGAAAACTACAGAGTGAGAAAGTTGGAAGCATAGAGAGAGAGCGAGAGAGAGAGGGGGGCGGGAGAGAGAGAGAAAGAGAGAGAGAGAGAGAAAGAGAGAGAGAGAGAGAGAGAGAGAGAGAGAAAGAACATGAGATGAGGGGTCAAAAAGGTGCACTTTTAAGGGTGGATGGTGGGGGTGGATGTGAGGGGGGGGGGGGGGGATTGAATTTGGTGAATTTGCCCCATATGTACGAAAAACATACACTGGGGGTGGATGACCTGTGTTCTAAGGAACGGACGTATGTTTTTCATTATTTTAATTTTCTGTATGGTTATGGTTCGTTTTTTCTCTCTATTTTATTTTTGAATTAAATTTTTGAATTAATTTAAAAATCATGTTTGTTTAATGACACACTATTACAGTCAATGCAAATGAATGCCAATTGTAGCGTCCTAGTCCAACGGGCTAACAATGTTGTCTGCAGCCCCCGGCGACCCCTCGTGTGCTAGTTTTACTTCTCTGTGATGTCTCGCTGTGTGACGTAATTGTTTATTGTAGGTCTGTCGAGAACGTATGATATCATTCATGTCGGAGTAATTTCGCTAGGTTGGCCTTGGGGGTGACGCAATTCTGTGACGTGTCTAAGTGCGATTAGGTGGCCTTTATGCATCCCGTAGTTTCTGGATTTCCTGTTCGTGAACGTTCTATCTAGATGGGTATATAAAGGATGGCAAGCGAGTGAGTGTGTGTGCAAACTACTAGTATTCCGCATGTGGGAAAGATCCTGCCACATTCTGCATGCCTTCCTTGTAAGTAAATGTTGTAAGATATCCAGCGTTCATCTACAGTTATTAAAAGTTAATGTTAATCGTTCATCGGATCCTGTTTTCCTTTATTTCTACGACAGTTCGAGACAGTTTCGTTTTTAAAGGGTAGCAGTTCAGATCACCTGACTCTCCCTATCATTACATGCTGAAATTTATATCAACTGTTACACCAGTTTAAGATTTTAGTACATCAAGGGCCTTCTTTTCGTGAACATTCGCTCTTTTAATGGACGGACGTTTAAACGGGGGAAGGACATTGGGGCCAAAGCTGGGTTTTCGGAAAGGTAAAAAATCCATCAAGTAGTGAAAAGAAAGAATGTTTTCCATGTGTACGGAAACGGCATTTCCGTGCACATGAAAAAATATTCTTTCTATTTCACTACTCGAAGGTATTTGAGGTTTCCGTTGCCATTTCCATTTCGGTACACATGAAAACTCAGCCAGAGAGTGCAAAAGACGTACTTGGAGAAAGGGGTAAGGGAAGAAAGGGGGGTGGGGGTGGGTAAAATCGAGCCTTTAGACTTTATGGCTGACCACTAATCTAGACCTTTCTACTATGGGATCACCTATAAAGTACGTATAGTTTTCATGGATGGAGAAAAAATCTAAGGAGTCAGTACTGAGAGACACTAATCTGAAAAGATCATTTATTATTTTAATTTAATTAAAACAATAAGACAGAGGCAACTGACGTTTCTAGGGCACATCAGCTGTCGCCCCAGGAGCCTCGAACATCTAGCAGTCACAGGGAAGATCGAAGGCAAGAAAAGCAAGGGTAGACAGAGAAAAACTTTCACTGAAAGTCTTAATTCATGGACAACAACTTTTAATAAACGTCACAGCAACAACTCCTTCTTGAGGTTGGCTGATGACAGATCCGAGTGGAGAGCCATGATCGCCAATGTCTGTTCCAGACAGGGCAACTGATGATGATGATAGTTTGGCGATTTTTTAAACCCTCCCCATGAAACCAATGAAGCTTGAGCATTAGTGCCCATCGTCCCGGAGGGGCTTTGAAGATTTTTTTTTGTAAATTGAAAAGCCTCTGGGTTCTTGCAAGGGCAGCAATGCCCTTTGCATCTTGTTAGATGTTGCCCTAGTGTTGCTGATTGCAAATGGGGGACCCGTTAACAGTTCAAGCTTCAGGGTGCCAAAATTGTAGATCCGCCACTGGGATCCCAACACTAAGCAATCACATGCGATTTTTGCTGTTGTGTTGCAATTACCGTTGACTCTGTACGTAATGTGCACCTGTGTCTCGCATGTGTGAACATCTCCATTCGTTCGCCTTGATTCCAAAAGCTGAGAGGCGACACAGCAACACAACAGTGTTGGGATACGTTGGTCTGGAGGCAAAGTGCTTGCCTCTCATGCCAACGGTCCCGAGTTCGATCCCCGGTCGGTGTAGGCATGTTGGAATTTTGGGGAAAAATTCCTGCCCCTGATCCTATGGTGGGTAGAATCGAGCACCTAGTCCTCTCGGATAAGGAGGAAAAACTCGGAAGGCGCATGTGCACTTTACGCACGTTAAAGGTACCTTGGCAGTTGGAAATCGAGAAGACCAGGCCTAACGAGAAGGCATTTTAAAAAAAAATCCCTACCACAAAAACACACAAAAACATTAACAAAAGAATAAACAACAAGAAAAGTGAGGTGTAAATGCCAAGAACAGGGAACCTCCTAAAAGAAAGATCTAAAACAACAACAACAACAACAACAACAAAAACAACAACAACCAAAGCAACAAGAAAGTCGTATGTGTGCCCCTGAGCTTAAAAGCCCCAGGAAGGTCTGGTGGTTCCGCCTTCCCGTGGCTGCTGGTGACAGTGACCGAGTGTAAATGGACATGTTCTGGCTGGACAAACGGTCAATTCCTGGATCAAGACTAGGAGATGAATAACGTTTCTCCAAAGGTCAGAGAGGGTTTGAGATCGATCAGTGCAGACACGGTTGCAAAATGAGGAGGTGATAAATAAACTTGCCAGAAAACAATAACAACAAAGCACAGAGAGAGAGAGAGAGAGAGAGAAAGAGAGAGAGAGATAGACAGACAGACAGAAAGAAAGAAAAAAGAAAGAGAGAGAGAGAGAGAGAGGGAGAGAAAAGGAAAGAAAAAAGAAAGAGAGAGAGTGAAACAGAGACAGACAGGCAGACAGACAGAGAAAGGGGGGAAAAGAAAGAAAGGGGGAGAAAGTCTAAGGCAGTGATGGTGAAAATGGAAAGAAACCAAAAGCAAGAGAAGATGTAGAGGCAGATGAAGAAGAGAAAGCCTGCGATGAAAAAGAATGTTGTTTCTTTTCAACTGATACTGCCGTGGTTCACAACAATGGTAACAGCAGTACTGAAGATGGTTTACTCCAAGTCCTATGACCTAATAGAATGCCAGCAGAGCAGGGCAGAAAGTTTATGTCTTCAAATTGTCTCGTGCAGAGCAGAATCGAGCATTCATGTAAGCCTACGCCAGTGCACACTGAAGTACTTGAACTGTTGGCACGTGATGAGTAAGTCTATCTTTCTTTCTTCTTTCTTTTTCTTTCTTTTCTACCCTTCTGTGCCATTAAGCGTCGAGGGGAGATGCAGCTTTCGGACGTGGGCTTGGTGGGTAGTGTCTGCCCATGGTAGGTTGATTCTTTCAGTTGTTTCTTTGTCACCTTCTGTCCATCTTTTTCTAGAGTCCTCCTTTCCTCTGCCCTTTCATGTTATAAGCTCTGTGTGCCGGCTGTGAGCTCTCAAGCCTCATGAGGTGACCAAACCATTTCAGCCTTTGTTTTTCTGTATGTTCTTGACATGGCACAGTCCCCACGTTGTCTCCGATGACTTCGTTTCTGATCTTATCTAGTCGTATGATGTTCATTGTCTTTCTGAGACACTCATGTCGCAAGTTGTTATTTCGCTTCTTTATCTTTGGTCTATCATGCCTATAATTATACCCTCTTAAGATTTCGCATCGCTCTTTGCTGCTCACAGTTTGAACACCCCATTACATCTGGTATAACATTTAACTTGCTCTGCCCTGCTGAGTTCCGCTTAAAACTCCCATGATTAGACTGGTTTGTCGCAATGAGAATGAACGGCTCAGTCAGTGTTTGTGGTTTCAGAGATTGTAAAACGTTACATTCTAACGAGGCACCGGAACAAAGAGATGAAATAAAGACAAGAGTTTCAAACAGCCAATAGAGGGTGACTATAAAGTGCATGTCATGTGCAGTTCATGGTGCTTATACTTCAGTATTTCTCAAGGTGGAGTGTGGCAATATTTTCATGGGGCGTGGGACAACAGAATGGGGCGATAGAGACTTTTCGTAGAAATGTTAATTTCATAGTGTATTTTAACTTAACTGCATACATAAAACATAAAAATGTTGTTTCTTTATGTAGTGTTCGCGGTTTCCTTGTTTAGCTAAGATTAAAACATCGGACTCAATAGATGCACGGCTTTAATGGTCATGCTTAACCTGGCCGGACTGTATTATACTAGATTCTATATAATATTTTATATTCATTTTTTAAAAAATTGTTAATTGTTTTATGTGTTCAATTTTCCATTTTTTTTTGTTATTGTTGTTGTTTTTTCTTTTTCTTTTTCATTGGAAAAGGCTGTTGCCGAAATATATGTCATTTTCTGTCCTCTCTTTTAGTTTGCCTTTCATAGTGTCATTTGGGTATTATATCCCATGCGAGGCTTGGCTGCATACAACTCTTTCTTTTTGCCAATTTTCCAATGTTTGACTTTGTATTTTACCATACACTAACTTTGTCCGATCATGGTGAGGCGCACGTTTCTTGTTAAAAACTGAATGGGCGTGGGACAAAAGCAGTTGAGAAACAATGTTAAAGTTTCTCTTTGGTTGTTCCCATATCCTCAGTTTAGCCTCGGCAAAGGTCAAGAAATCTGAAAAATTGAATTAATTTTAGATTTATTCAGCAGCTTTTGTGCAAAAAGAAAGTAATTGGCAATTTGATCCTTTGAAGCTCTTCACGTAACTCATTACGCCACGAGTCTGAGGATTTATCCCCCCTTTGTCTCACTCTTTGTCGCCACTGGAATCCAGCCAAAATCCAGCCACACTGAGAACGTGCAGACACAACACCATTTTGCTGTTTGCACTTTGATCATGTGAAACATTCAAACAGCTTGATCCAATTCAAAAGAAAACTTAAAACAGCGTTCTTTACAAAAGCGTATACGCAGGATATGTAACATTCTTGAGACAGTGGTTATGTATAGGTTGATGAAAATGTGTGTTGTATGACTGAGAGAACAGTTACTGTTAGGCGCTTTAGAGCACTCTTCTGTGGAATCAGGCGCTATAGAAATGACATTATTATTATTATTATTAGACACTCCAATTACTGGGCTGCAATGATACTAAGGCAGCTTTCCCAAATGGGATTTAAAAGGTATACTAAATATAAAAAGAAAAAAAATCCAATATTACTGTTATTATTATTATTGTGATTGTTGTTGTTGTTGTTGTTGTTGTTGTTGTTGTTGTTGTTGTCTAGCATGACGTCAGAAAGCTGTCTGGATGAAGCTGAGCTTCCACCGTCAATGTGTTAAGAAATGCCTAGAAAAACGCAATTTCCGGTCACACCGTTCGATAGAAATTAAATAATTATTTATGTTCAATTTAAATTTCTTGGTCCTGCTGCAAGTTTATTAACACATTTGTGTCTCATTTTGCGTCGCTCGCGACAAGCGGAGATATAAGTTTTAATTAATCTGACACGTGCGAACACACACACACACACACACACACATGCACACACACACATATTTATATACACAAACATGCATAATTACGTCATTCCTACATTATTGTAATCTGTAGATCTGTCTCAAAAAATTACGCTTGGCAATAGAAAGAGTCGTAAATTACGGGCATTTGGAAGCCAAATCATTTCCTGGTGTTCAGTCGTTTTATTTATTAATTAAGTAGTATTATTATTATTGTATTTGTATTTTTGTATTTTGTATCTACTTTAATCCCATTTGGGAAATCTGCCTTAGTGCCATTGCCGCCCAGTTACAACTGGAGCAGACACGTCGTCGCCACAGTTTTTGTTTTTTGTTGTTGTTTTTTTGGGGGGTGGGTGGGGGGGGAGGGAATGATAGGGATAAAATTTACTTAATTTTTCCCCCGGCAGCGGCCAGTTCGGCCTGCTCTTCTGGATTTCCAACTGCCAACGTGTCTTTAAAGTGCGCAACGTTCACACGGGCCCTCCGAGTTTTTCGTCTTTATGCGAGAGGACTAGGTGCTCCATCCTACCCACCATAGGATCAGGGACAGGAAAATATGAGAAAAATCCCCAAATTCCAACATGACTTCACCCACCGGGATTTGAACCCGGTGCCCTCCGCATGACTGTTATTATTATTATTATTTTGCTGAACAAGACGTGAAAGGCATTCTCTGTTTTTATTACTTTTTTGAAGTTTGTCATCCTTTTGTCAGTGAAGATCAAGAACTGAGTCAATAGAGTCTGGCTTTGCCTTCTGGTTGTTCTTCTGTGTTTGTCTGTCTGAGTTGTCTTAGGGGTAGCTCTGCTGGGCAAGGATTGGATGCCTTGCCTGTGTGTATGGGTGGGGAGGGGGTTGTGTGTGTGTTGAGGGAGGTGGGATATGTGTATATGTTTGTATGTGTGAGTGTGTGGGGGGGGGGCCGGAAGGGTTAGGCTAACGGGAAAACGGACATACTATAGAGACAGATACGTACATAAAAGAGGTTGGTGACCAGTTGGTTGAACATGCTCTCAGTTTGATATGAAAATCATGACATAGATAGATAGAGAGACACAGAGAGAGAGAGAGAGAGATAGGTAGGTAGGTAGGCAGCTAGATAGATAGATAGAGAGAAAGGGATAGGCAGGTAGTTAGGTAGGTAGGTAGCTAGATAGATAGATCGATCGATAAATAGATAGATAGATAGATAGATAGATAGATAGATAGATAGATAGATAGATAGATAGATAGATAGATAGATAGATAGATGGATAGATAGATAGATAGATAGATAGATAGATAGATAGATAGATAGATAGATAGATAGATAGATAGATAGGCATAGTAGTACATCCAACCTCTGCTCATGCCCTGATATTTCCAAGCCCATGCATTATATTATTATGAAAATGTTTTGACATGTATCGATCCGGCCTAAAGCCACATTCCACGCTTGGCCGCCACTCACAAGTAATAAGAAAGAAGGCACCAATTAGAGTTGCCCTGGCCATATTATAAAAATGTCTCAGCATACATCGATCCATGAGTAATCGCGTCGCTGTTGATTTCAAAAGCGTTGAGAAAGCGTCCTGGCCGATGAAAAACTTACGAAGGCTAAACTTTCTGTCTACAAAGACACCTATGTCCCATCAATTTTTGCACATAAGAATGACATCGTTCCGATGTAGATCCTATGGTTATGACATCAAGCCGACGTCGATTTGTTGTAAGGTATCCACCCCTAGGGTAATCCTGCCAACCTCTACGGAGTCCTATATAAATCTACGTCGGATTTGCGTAAGGCTGATGGCTTGAGCACGGGAAGGGGGGGGGGCGCGGAGAGTGTTTCTGTACATCGCAACTGGACCAGAAGTTTGTTTTTTTGTTTGTTTTCACTTAGGCCACCCAGTGTTGTGATGTTGACAGCACGGCATCTTCGCCTCCCAGTGCACGGCAGCTGCTCATGCATAATTGCCAAGTTTTGTTGGCTTCTTTTTTCGTTGTTGTTGGCACGGCAGCTGGGCATGTACACTGGCAAATATGTTGTTCTGAGCATGGCGGCCAAGCATGCGCATTTGAAAAGATGTTTCTTTATAGCAGGGCTGCAGATCAGGCGTAATAGCAAAGGTTCGTTTTGTATTTTTTCGCAAGGCGACAGAGCATGCATGCCCGCAAATATTTGTTTTTATCATAGAGGCAAAGCAAACTTTTCTTTTTTTTTGCACTGGTACAGAGCATGCACAATTGCAAAGTTTTTTTTAGCATGGTGGCAGAGCATGCGCAATTGCAAGGTTGGTTTTTGTGGTTGTTGTTTTGTTTTTAGCACTTGGGCAGACCATGCACAATGGCAAAGACTTTTTTTTTTTTGTAGGATGGCGAAAGAGCATGTATGAATAACTGCAAGGAGTATGGAAAAAAAACAACCGTTTACAAACAGTTATTCAAATTCCTTACTGCTCGCTCTCGTCTTTCTTCCCCCATTCATTTGCGTGCAGCTTAATCAACGCCTGCTGGATTTACACCAAAAAAAAATAAATGTATATCTGACTGTTGAAAATGAGTGAAGTGGCGTTACTAGATGACAGTACGATATTCATTTTTGTGCTGAATTTGAAGAGGGAGGCCATACATCTTCAGAACTGCCATTATCGTCAATCACACTAAATGCAATATTTACCTTGATTTGATTTCATTAATATTTATGACATGCCCTTTTAAGACCGATTCCATAAAGCTGTCTTATTGACCTTCACAGAGACAAAAAAAAAAACAAAACACCAAAAAAACAATCTAATCATGAAAATGAAAACACAACAATCCACGAGAGATGAATAATAAATTCCATGCCCTTCAGGAATAATATTCTTCTAAAGACGTAAACGTGGATCGTTAAAAACTCGCTGGGCTTTGACGTCCTCCAGTGCTGACGCATCTGTTGTTGTTCTTTGCTTGTGTGTGCAGGGCGGTTGTGAGATTATATTTTGGCCCCCCCCACCCCTTTTTCTACTTACACGCCCCCTTTCCGGTCCCATTGTAATACGTGCATACAGAAATACCCCCCCCCTCCTCCGGCAACCCCTCAAGCCAGCATCCTTACGTAAAACAGACGTAGATTTATCTAGGATTTCCGCCGGCGCTGGTAGGATTACAGTATGGGCCGGATTCCCTACCATCATTCAAACCTACATCAGTGCTACGTCGTATGCAGAGGATCTGCGTCGGAACGATGTCATTCCTGTGTGCTAAACTGACGTCGATCCAACGCATCAGGTTTCCGCAGGCTTTGCTGGCTGGACCCTCTTTAATATTTGAAGATGTTATACCACCACATGGCTTCTCGCGGGGATGGGTGACCACATACGAAAATATCTGTTGAAAATCAACATATTGATCTATAAGAAACACGGCTTGATCTGTTTGTCACAAATCCCAGACTGGGAGATGTAATAATTTATGACAGGACAACAATCACGAACAAACAAGTTTAACACTTAACACTTAACCCATCAGACTCACACATTTATTTAAACATAATTATACAGATAATAGCGCAATTACATACATTATATTATTGAAATTAACTGCCGTACAACGGCCTTATTCTCACATGCATTCTTCCTCGGATCCCCAACCCGGTAGTTACTTCCTAAAGGCACTTCGGCCTCAGCCTCTCCCCTCAGGGTCTTAATAGCACATTAATAATTCACTGGCACCGCAGTCTCTCAATATCACCTTCCTATTGTCATACACCTTAGCATTCCACTAGCACCTCAGCAGGGCAATAGCACATTATCATTTCAATAGCCCATCAACATGGCAATAGTACATTATCACATTCACGCTCATATCTACGTCCCTGTCCGTGGCCTGACTGCCACGACTTTATGTGCCTCTACTGTCCTGCACCGACAGCCTCACTCTTGGCCTATGTGTGGCCCCCGGCCCTATGCTGGCCTATCACCGTAGGCGGCGCTCTTTGGCCCGACCTCGGCACCTACAAGAATAACATTACATTGGTATAATACCCTACCATTTCTATTCACTCCACCTCTCCTTACAACCCATGAAGCGTACACACAATAGTTCACATTTCACTCACCAAACATCTTACGGTAACACACCTCCATCGGAGTACACAATACTCACTCGTGCTACAAATCCATGAACTCACTTTCATCTATCGTTCATGGCGCACATTGCTATATCCAATATCAAGGACTTCCACATTCCTCACATGTGCTTATTTACATCATGGTAATAGACGAATATAATACATCAATCATAATTATCAATCAACGTTCTACCTACCAGTCATCACTGGAAAAACACTCATCCGTCTTCCGACTGCTCCCCTTATGTTCGCCCGCTGGGCTCTTACTAGCGTCCGTTCAGTAGGACCTTCTAACTTGCAGTGATAGTAATACAGCGCTTTCGCCTCATTCAGACCCCCCACTACTCACAACATGCACGCTTAACTTACTTGTCTACGTGCGTTAATTTTACTCTCCTCCTTTCCCCCCGTAATTATTAACTATCGCTCACTCCACTCGTGACATCATCCCCCACCCCAAAAAAATTAATGCAATTAATTTCAAATCGCATCAAGATGACTGTCAACGAGTGAGCGTGAGCAATACCTACCTAAAAATGACCTACCAATGCCCCTAGCACATAAAATACCGGAATCAGGGGAAAACATGGGGATCAATATGCCCTGCATTATGCATATATGTATCACATCATCAATAGCTAACTAAACACAATACCTAATACAGAATCAAAAACCAATCAACCTATCAACCATTCTTCATATCATATTTATAATGTCAATATTTTAAAGTCGACTCATTCACACAGATCCTGTCAATGTTCCTGTCCTCCGATGTATAAGCTCCTGAACTCTTCCCCTAGGCTCGACTAAGGTAGTCGGCGATATGATTGCTGGTTCCTGGAATTGGTTGAATAACGAAGGTATACGGCTGCAAAGCCAATGCCCATCTAGACAACCTGGGCTGGACGAACGATTCTTCGACAAAAACGTTAGTGGCTTGTGGTCTGTCTGGATACAAAATTCTCGTCCCATGAGATAACGTCCTAATTTCTGGACGGACCACACAATGGCAAGACACTCCCGCTCTATCACAGAATATTTTCTTTCTCTCTGCAATAACTTCCTACTGACATAACATACAGGATGGAAACATTCGTTCTTCTCCTGTAGAAGACAAGCGCCGACACCAGAGTCCGACGCATCCGTTCTGAGGATAAAATTAGATCGAAAATCGGGTAATATCAGAATGGGTGACGATGATAATGCTGTCACCAAATTATCAAATGCTGTCTGACATTCAGACGTCCACTGGACCTTATCGGGTTGTCCCTTCTTAGTAAGGTCAGTAAGAGAAGATGACAAGGAGGAAAAATTTGGAATGAACTTTCTGTAATAATTTAAAATTCCCACTAAGCTTCTGACTTGTTTCTTTGTTTTTGGGATTTGCAACCCTACTAATTTGTCAATTTTTGTTACTTCAGGTCTCTGAACACCTCTACCCACGATATGTCCTAAGAATACTATCTCTGGACATGCCAAATCCATCTTTGCGGGTTTAGCAGTTAACCCAAAATGACGTAATCGTTTAAAAATTACTGTTAGTGTCTGAATATGATCAGACCATGTCGACGTATGACATGCTATATCGTCAAAGAATGACACGACATTAGGTATGTCCTTCAACACTAGTCTCATTAATCGTGCAAACGTCGCTGGCGCGTTTACCAACCCAAATGGCATGACCTTAAATTGGAATAATCCAATGGGCGTTTGGAACGCCGTGTATTGTTTAGACTCCTCAGTAAGAGGGATTTCCCAATAACCTTTCGTTAAATCTATCTTGGAAAACCACGTGGACCCGGCCAATGAAGCTATTAATTCCTCCTGAAACGGAATAGGCTCCCTATCGCCTACCGTAATAGTGTTCAATCTTCGAAAATCAATACAGAACCGCACCGATCCATCAAGTTTTTTCACGAGGACGATGGGTGATGAATACGGCGATGTTGATGGTTCTATCACATCTAACTTCAACATTGACTCAACTTCCTTTATAACTCTATCTCTCGAAGAAAAAGGCAGCGGATAAGGTCTAAGAAATACTGGCTTATCCGAAGTCAACTTTATTTGGTGCTGGATCACGGTAGTGCGACTCGGCAAATCCGTAATAACATCCGGGAATGACGCTAACAGGGTCTTAAGTTCCCTACTCCTTGAACTCGTAAGGTCAGGGTTAATTTTTACGTCCCTGTAACCTTGTGTCGGAGTTAACTCCGGCAATTGAATTTGTAACTCTTCCTGCGCCTCGGTGTCGCTTACGTCACAGTCCAACTGGTCTACGACCCCCGTACAAGCCATAGAGAAGACAGTCTCCTCTGGTTTTGTCTGTGCACACAGATACTGTGGTCTCTCATAAAATCTCTGTAGCATATTAACATGGAAAACCTTACTCGTTCCATCAATGTGGATAGCGTAATCTACCTTTGAAACAACTCGCTCAATAACATAAGGACCTTTCCATGTCATCAATAACTTATTATGGTCCGTCGGTAACAACAATAGGACCTTGTCTCCTGGCTTAAAAATTCTCAATTTGGAACCTCTATCTTTATAGTCCTTTGCTCTTTTCGAAGCGATACTAGAAGCTTCTTCTGCTATAGTGCGCGCTGAAGATAATCTTTCTCTTAAATCAACAAGGTACTGAAACACAGAAATCTGCTCATCGTCTCCCGATGATGGCGACGTCATCATGTCCCGAAGAACATCAGTTGGGCCCCTAGGACTACGACCATACATCATTTCAAACGGCGAGAATCCCGTTGACTCCTGCCGTACCTCTCTGTACGCGAATAATACTGCAGGGATATATCTATCCCAATCTTTAGGGCGATCAGCAGCTACCTTACGCAGCATCGACTTTAACGTCGAGTTCAATCTCTCGCACATGCCATTAGCCTGCGGATGATAAGGGGTGGTAGTGATGGGTTGTATGCTGAATAAGCGGAACAATTCCTTCATCATCTCCGAAGTAAATTGCGCGCCCCTATCAGACAAAATTTGTTCTGGTATTCCTACCCTAGCGAAAATTGCAAACAACGCTTCCGCGACTGCCTCAGACGTTATGGTCCGCAGAGGAACCGCCTCTGGCCATCTCGTAGCATTACATATGACCGTTAAGAAAAATCGATTCCCCCTATCGGTCGCTGGGTGAATGGGGCCAACAAGGTCTATCGAAACCTTTTTAAACGGTTCCGAGACCGTGGGGATCTTTTGAAGAGGAGCCTGGGGTGTACGACCCTTATGCGTCGTCTTTTGGCACGCACTGCACGTCTTACAATAGACTTGTACATCTCTGTGGATCGATGGCCAGTAAAAATTTTTAAGAACCCTTTCTTTGGTTCTAGCTATCCCCATATGACCCGCTAATGGGACATCATGTGCCAAATGCAATACTGTTGCGATCAGCAACGCTGGCACAACGACCTGCTTTAAAATGGAGGCCATCGTTACATACTTACGGAACAGAATGCCCGCCTGAATTACAAAGGAAGACGAGCCGTTCTTATATTTCCTTGTTTTCTCGGTTCGCGCTTCCCCAAAACATGGGTTTAATGATGGATCCTCCCTTTGTAATCTCGCCAAGCGCTCTGGCGTGATATCTAGGTCGACCGCTGGCGTTGCCAAAGGTCTAATCTTACTTTTATCACCTACCTGTCGACGTGTCTCGACTGCGGCACAAAAGTCAATACCTTTTGATTGCGACCATGCCTGCACATTCTCCTCGGAAGGGGAACCTACCCGAGATACATTACCAATGATGAGCTGGGCGCCTGGAAAACAACCAACGACTGCTTCGACTTCCCCGCTAAGGAAAGGTGTATCTATCACTATTCTTGCCATGGGTAATTTCTCAATGGCCCCTGAAAATTGGATGCACGGGACAGTCTCACCTGTAAGCTGTGAATCCCGAATGCAGTCCCTATGCACTCCCACAACGGTAGATCCTGTATCTCGTAAAACCGAGACCGGTTCGTCCCCAACAAACCCCGGATAAACCCTAAGACCACCTCCTGTATGACATGAATTTATAACGGGGATCTTTCTCCCACAAGGTAAAACACCGGAAGATAATAACTTCTCACAACTGGGACACTTAGAATACTGTCCGCCTCCGTTGTCCGATGTAACACACGCAGCCGCATGATGAAATTTATTAGGGGAACATGGACTGGAGCTACTGTCCACGTTCGCCGCTATCCTACCTGCAGGGCAATTCACGCTGATGTGATCTGCTCTTCCGCAGTTCCAACACTTCGCGGCCCTACACTCGCGTGAAAAGTGACCCACGCGTCCGCAAGTCCAACATTCCGCTCCCTGTGCTGCACTAGGCCTGGGTCCCCGTGACCCATCGCGACCGGAACTAAAGTCCCTATGCCGTCGGTCATCGGCAAAGGTCACAAATCGCCCCCGGCCATTACCGCGACCTAGCCCTCCTGCTCGGTCAAACTTACCGGATCCATATGCCGGTGATTGGTGATAGCCCCTACGCTGCCCCTGGGCTTGCCCACTATAGGCACCACGCTGACGCGACCTGTCTTTATGTCCTGTCGGCGACCCCTCGACAACGGCGACGTACCCAGCATCTTGGACGTACGCCCTCGCCACTGGTTTGGACGGATGTGCCGTACGGTATGCTTACGCCAACTTAGACGCCTCCTGCACCGTCGCGGGTTCGTTTTCTTTCAGGAAAGCCACCAGATCTTTATGGTACGACGCGTACAGCTGGTCACGGATCATTAGGTCTTTTAATTTAGTAAAATCCGCGCCAACATGCGCCAAGTCTACCCAGTTCGCGAAATATTCCGTCAATCTCGCGACGAAGGCAGCAAAGTCCTCCCTGGTATCCGCACGTGCTCACCTAAACTGCTCCCGGAAATATTCCTCCGTACGCGCAAATCGGCGAAGCAGCAAAGCCTTCAGTTTATCGTAATCTTGCACGTCTTCGCGCTGTAGCTCTTTAAAGTAGGTTAACGCTCGCCCCTGCAATAGAGACGCCAGGTACGTAGACCATAATTCCTTATTTTCCCCCCATTGCAATTGTGCGTTCAGTTCGAACCTGTAAAGGAAGGCGTCTATGTCGTCCTTCCGGTCGTCGAACGTAGGGAGCTTAATCCTAACGCCACCTTTATTGTGTACCTGCCGCTCAACTGTTTCCGTTGGCGTATTCTTCTTGAGTTCTAATTCCGCGATTCTTACTCGCGCGTCTGTCTCCCGCTCTTGAGCTTCTATCTCCTTTAACTTTAACTCCCTCTCCTGAGCCTTAGCCTCTCTTTCTTGTTGACGCTCTTGAGCCTCTTTTTCTTGTTGACGCTCTTGAGCCTCTTTTTCTCGTTGACGCTCTTGAGCCTCTTTTTCTCTCTCTCTATCTTTAGCACGCTCATCGCGCAAATCCGCCTGCTGTTCTTTAATCCAGCCGCGTAGCTCTTCTCCCTCAAGGCCAAGTTTCTTACCCAACTTCATTAATTGTTGGAGTTCCGCCATTTCACAGATTTATGGTTATGGTATGTATTATAAAAACGGCTAACCTGTCGGTATGATCACTAACGACACGACCAGAGACCTGAGATCACACCAGATATAACAATACCCAATTGTCTCAAATACAATTCAGAAATTTACCTACTTCCTAACTAATTCTATATTCCGAAAATGGACGAGTCACAACGGACGAGCCCCCAATGTCACAAATCCCAGACTGGGAGATGTAATAATTTATGACAGGACAACAATCACGAACAAACAAGTTTAACACTTAACAGAACAACCCATCAGACTCACACATTTATTTAAACATAATTATACAGATAATAGCGCAATTACATACATTATATTATTGAAATTAACTGCCGTACAACGGCCTTATTCTCACATGCACTCTTCCTCGGATCCCCAACCCGGTAGTTACTTCCTAAAGGCACTTCGGCCTCAGCCTCTCCCCTCAGGGTCTTAATAGCACATTAATAATTCACTGGCACCGCAGTCTCTCAATATCACCTTCCTATTGTCATACACCTTAGCATTCCACTAGCACCTCAGCAGGGCAATAGCACATTATCATTTCAATAGCCCATCAACATGGCAATAGTACATTATCACATTCACGCTCATATCTACGTCCCTGTCCGTGGCCTGACTGCCACGACTTTATGTGCCTCTACTGTCCTGCACCGACAGCCTCACTCTTGGCCTATGTGTGGCCCCCGGCCCTATGCTGGCCTATCACCGTAGGCGGCGCTCTTTGGCCCGACCTCGGCACCTACAAGAATAACATTACATTGGTATAATACCCTACCATTTCTATTCACTCCACCTCTCCTTACAACCCATGAAGCGTACACACAATAGTTCACATTTCACTCACCAAACATCTTACGGTAACACACCTCCATCGGAGTACACAATACTCACTCGTGCTACAAATCCATGAACTCACTTTCATCTATCGCTCATGGCGCACATTGCTATATCCAATATCAAGGACTTCCACATTCCTCACATGTGCTTATTTACATCATGGTAATAGACGAATATAATACATCAATCATAATTATCAATCAACGTTCTACCTACCAGTCATCACTGGAAAAACACTCATCCGTCTTCCGACTGCTCCCCTTATGTTCGCCCGCTGGGCTCTTACTAGCGTCCGTTCAGTAGGACCTTCTAACTTGCAGTGATAGTAATACAGCGCTTTCGCCTCATTCAGACCCCCCACTACTCACAACATGCACGCTTAACTTACTTGTCTACGTGCGTTAATTTTACTCTCCTCCTTTCCCCCCGTAATTATTAACTATCGCTCACTCCACTCGTGACACTGTTTGCCTCCTAAAGGCAATATTTACCCCGATTTTATTTCATAAGTATTTATGACATGCTTTTTTAGGACGTATCCCGGTCGGTGCAGGCATGTTGGAATTTGGGGATTTTTTTCATATTTATTTTCCTCTCCCTGATCCTATGATGGTACGTAGGATCGAGCAGCCAGTCTTCTCGGAAAAGGACGAAAAATTCGAAGGGACCGTGTGCATTTTGTGCACGTTAAAGATACCTTGGCAATTGGAAATCGCCGCACCAGGCCACTACCCGGGCAAAAAATGCTCAAAAACTAATCCCCACCAGAAAAAGTGAGGTGTAAATACCAATGGCAACGAACACCCTAAAATAAGGACCTGAACACTGTCTGCCTCCTTTCGTGTCCATGAAGAAATCCCGGAGATTTTCAGCGATCGTTCCAGAAACAACTGATCTAAATAAATCCAAAGAAGACAGTTTTAAAAGAATGCCATCCAACAGCATGATCAGTCAAGTTGTTCGACATTTTAGGTGCACACACCGAAAAAGCTCTTTCTCCCATGATTGTTCTTGGTCTGGGCACTTTAATTTGCTTCTGCTGATCTCAATTTTTTGGGGTGGAATGTATTTTTCAATGAGCTCTGAAAGATATTCTGGTGAGCTTTGATTGAGGCATTTAAACACAATGCATAAAATCTTTAACTGAATACGCTCTCTAACAGGCAACCAATGAAGGTTTTGGAGAAGTGGTTGAATAATTATGTTCTGATGTTATATATATATTTATCATAGGGCGGAGGGTTAGAGGTTAGGTTGAGTAATAATAAATAAGAAAAATATAGTAATAATAATAATGATCACAAGAACATTCATTATAGTAATAACGATAATAAAATACGGAGTGTCTATTTTCACAATATTATTCTTTAGTGATAGTATTACAATAAACATAATGATGCTTCTGCTGTCAATGATGTTGATGATGATGAAGATGATGTGATGATGATGATGATGATACTTCTTCTTCTTTCATTCACCAATCTAAATGTGCAGATTTGTTCTCTTAAGAAAATCTACGGTTTTCTGCAGTTCTGGCAGAGCACCATAGAGTTTGAATATTATTCCGGTGGGTGGGTTTGGGCCAATAATTATGTTTTGTCGCAGTGCTGAGAAGAGTGTGCAGTTCTGCAATGATTATGTGCTCTACACCACCAGGGGTGAGAAACTAATGTGATCGAGCCATCTCGCAGAGCATGAGCAAATTCTGCTCTAGCAAAATATTTAAGCTGAAGCCGGAGGTATCTGGCCAGAGTATCTGGCCTAACCCACAGACTAATAAATTAACCAGACTGGAAACACGAGCTTCGGGCTGTGTCGTTTTTAACGGAATTTTCCGAGCGGCGACTGTATAACCAACATGGCCGCCGCTCGGGAAATTCCGATTCTAGTTCTATCTGTTGTAGAAATTTCTTTTTATTTGTCAAGATTGGTTGTACATGTATTAATAAATAACTATTGAAAAAAGGTTTATAATATGTGACGGGTTAGGGTGACGGTCCCCAGCCCGTAACACAGAGGGAAAATGTTTTGTATTCATTCACATTCACTTACTTATTCTTGAGATGTAGTGAATATTCGATACGATGGTTTGGGTGGAGAAACCTTACAGTATTTTTGATGACGCAACCGAGAACAATGGACCGGTGGAGAAATCTTATCCACCCGGCAGCACATAAAGAATAAATAAGTAAATAAAATAAAAAAAGCAGGCATTATAAAGCAATCAAGTTTATCTTTTAATGTTGACATCGTCCCCTTTCCTTGCCTTGAAAGTCGTAAATTCAAAGCAAATTTAAATTGCTAAATTAGTTCAGACTGTCTACTTCAGTGAGAAAAAAAATGTGAGTATATTAATATACATGTCTTACAGAAAAAAACAAAAACAAACAATTAAAAAGCCGTAAAAACATTGAGTTAATCGCGCTGTGAGGTTAAAGTCTTGAATCTCCAGACAACAGAAATCTCCTTGAGACCGATCACGTCATCTATACTATATTATATATTTGTGGACTTGAGATTTTTCGTTGCAAAAGGCTTTTGAACCACTCAAAACTCAGATTTCAAATTTTATATGGTGCATCAGAATGGATGTAAGGGTGCACAGTTTTTAATAGAAGTCTCAAATCGGTGTAGTTTTTTTTAAATTGGAAATTTATTGTTTCCCCAATTTTAGATCTATTTCAAGTCATGGTTCGACATTTTAAGGTTTCATTGAATCTGCGCATGCGCATTATGTTTGTTTCGAAGTTGAAACCAGAAATGAGTGCGTTGTGTGCTGGTGCGCATGAAATCTGTAGTAAGGCTCTAGGATATGGGAAGTTTTTCCAGACCGAGGAGAGAGAGAGAGATAGAACGGTGGGTTCACAGGTTTACCCTGATAATGCCGGGTGCCTCAGCTAGTAATAATATAATCCCGGAGTTAAAGTGCAGAGACACAGCGGTTCTCAACATTTGGGCGATATCCCCCCCCCCCCGCCTTTTAACCATGATTACTTTTACAGTGATAAATACTGAAACAAGTTATGACACTAACATTTCTATGTTTTCACCTTTTCACCTAGGCATTGTCAATCCACTGCAGGATGTCGCCCTCCCGACAATGGCGTCCATTCCTTTCTGTCTGATGTCTTCCTCATCCATGTTTTTCCACCTCTCTTTTTGGATATCAACCTGCCTTCTTCTTCCTGGTCGTTCTCGCGCTCTTTCTCATGTCCGTAGTTGCCATTCAGTGCAAACTTTTGTCCATCTATTGTCTTTCATCCTTCCCACATGTCCGGAACAATTCCACTTCTGTTGGAGCATGAATTTTATTATATCCGTTAGTTTTGTTTCTTTGCGTATTTCGGCGTGTGGGACTTTATCTTGTAGTCTGATGTCAAGCAATCTTTTCTTCCATTGCCCTCAGGGTAGTTATCAATTTGTTCGTAAGTTGTTTCATAATCGACCATGTTTGGCAACCATAGGTAATCACTGGAATAATGCACTGGTTTCTTTATTAATTGCAATCGAGTGCAAGAAAGAATCTCTCATTTCAATGGCTCAGAACGTCCATCGTCTTTTCATTTGTATTTGATTATCCTCCTCCGACTGATATTCCTCCCCAAATCCTCTATTGAGTAAAATGCCTCCCATTAGATACGAAATTCTTCCCCTAGAAGCAAAGGGCCTCACTTTGGAGAGTCATTGATGTTAGACAAATTCAGGCACTGCATTTAAAGCACTGTGAGCTTCATAAATATACATGTTTGCTGACAAAAGGGTAGTTTTTTGTCTAAATGTATTCAAGCACTGATACATAATTCGTATCTTAATATTCTGTTATCTATCTATCTATCTATCTATCTATCTATCTATCTATCTATCTATCTATCTATCTATCTATCTATCTATCTATCTATCTATCTATCTATCTATCTATCTATCTATCTATCTATCTATCTATCTATCTATCTATCTATCTATCTGTCTGTCTGTCTGTCTGTCTGTCTGTCTGTCTGTCTGTCTGTCTGTCTATCTATCTATCTATCTATCTATCTATCTATCTATCTATCTGTCTGTCTGTCTGTCTGTCTGTCTGTCTGTCTGTCTGTCTGCCTGCCTGCCTGCCTGTCTGCCTGCCTGCCTGTCTGTCTGTCTGTCTGTCTGCTTATCTATCTGTCCATCTACCTATCTATCTATTTATCCATGCGTCCGTCAGTCCGTCATTCCCCCCTTCCGTCCGCCCGTCTATCTGTCTGTCTGTTTGTCTGTCTGTTAATACATTCAAATATTGTCTTCCCTCTATCGTAAAAATAAAGGGCAGCTTTAGATATAAAATTCAAATACTTTGCAAAGCAGAGGACGGAGAAAGAACTGAAAAACCTTTAGCCAATCAGCTGCCATCAGAAAGATGGTCGGTCCCGCTTTCTACGGAACCAGTTCAAATATGTGACCAACTGCTTCCCGTCTTGTGTTCATGTTGCCGCAGTTTAAAACTTGTGTCAACTGACCAAAGCAGTCGTTGGCCGTTCAGATACACCAAAGTCCAGGTGTTGGCCATTGCCCCGGGATGAGGACGAGGGGCGGGGAGGGGGGGGAGGGATGTGAGAGGGGGAGCGACGACCAACCACAGCGAGAGGGAAAGATCCCGTGGACTGTCTCAGGCACGTCTCCCGGTGCGTCTTCTGTTCTCCTCTCTGAGACCTGACCGGGTCCCATGTCACGTCGAGAGGAAACATCACACCGTTTTCTTTGCTTTCCTACAGCCCTTTTCACAATTTATGTTATTTTTTCGGCCCCTTGATTAATCTCTCTACCCTCCGCTTGCGTACTCTTTCTCTTTCTTTTCCCTCCCTCTCTTCCTTCGCAAACCACACCCAGGTTTTGAACCGGGAATACACCGTCCATTCATAAACTTTGAGATCAGAAATGTGAATGAACTACAAGACAGAGGTCGGCTCCAAGAAAGGAAGCAGGGAGCGGGGAGATTCTGAATGGCGTATCCCTTCATATTATCCAGTCTGGTACGAAAGGTAGTAGAGCTATAATCTCAGCTCGTATGTCTATGCACTGAGCCATGTCTGGTTTTGCGTCTATTTTGACTCAGACCAGCTTCTTTTAAAACCGAGACAGATTTTTATTTCAGACTCATTAATGTGCAAGGTCCAGTTCAATTCCATGGTCCACAATCGTGCAATATTAAAACTGAGGCCAACATGAATGGTCTTGACTCAACGCTCTGTGGCCCTGTCTGAAAGGGTTGTTTGGGCAGGCGTCAGACAGAGAAAGTTGCTCGCCATCCCCCGCACGCCATTCGTTATTTTAGACGACTTAGTGTCAATGAACACATTTCAGCAAGGGAAAGCAGTCATACAGAGAAATCCGCTCGCCGCTTGGCGCTGGTTACACGCCCGTAATGAGTGGCCAGTGGCATTGTGACGAACAACTTTCTCTGTGTGACCCCTGCCTTAGTCTTAGACAGGGGTCAGCAGAAAGTTTTTACTATTAGTATAGCAAAAAATGGAAAGTTGGTGTTTTCCTTTGACAGAGTCCTCAAAGTATTAGTTCTGTGAACACGCCTTATAGCAACTCTGTTCACCCCTTTCCTCGATCTCATCGGGTACTTCTGAACGCATGACAGTCACGGCAGGCTGAGACAAGGCACGAAGAGGAAGAAAAACGGAATAATCAAACGATAATAACAGCAATTTAAAAAAAAAAGGGAGGGGGGGGGGGGAGGAATTGTTACGTTTATTCGAAATTAGAAAGTGTCAACTGTCCACACCAGAGCGGAGACACAGGCAGCGGTGTATTTTAGAAAAAGAATAATCTTTGTCTTTGCAGTACAGAGAGAGAGAGAGAGAGAGCGAGCGAGATAGATAGATAGAGAGAGAGAGAGAGAGAGAAAAAGAGAGGAGGAAGAGAATGAGAACCAGACAGATAGACAGAAGGACGGACAACAGACAGACAGACACGGACAGCCACTGACAGACACAGAGACAGAGAGGGATAAGAGAGAGAGGGAGACAGAGAGAGAGACAGAGATAGATAGATAGATAGATAGATAGATAGATAGATAGATAGATAGATAGATAGATAGATAGATAGATAGATACAGACAGACAGACAGACGGACGGACAGACAGCTACAGAGACAAATACAGAGACAGAGGGGGACAAGAGAGAGACACAGAAACAGAGAGAAAGAGAGATAAAGATAGATACATAGAGAGAGAGAGAGAAAGAGAGAGAGAGAGAGAGAGATAGATAGATAGATAGATAGATAGAGAGAGAGAGAGAGAGAGAGAGAGAGAGAGAGAGAGAGAGAGAGAGAGAGAGAGAGAGAGAGAGAGAGAGAGAGATTCAATAACTGTCGACATTTCCTTGTCAACACCAGAAGAGATGTCTGAATTATCTCTTGGCGCACTCGTGATCACTCGAGACTTATAATAATAATAACAATTGAAAAGTGAATTACGACTTTATTAGTCTCAAAAATAAACAGCAAAAACCGCTCCCTGTGTCTTGAGTGCAGAAACGTTCTCCGTGGGAGATTAAATCGCTTTAATTAAACATCTTTAGGGAGATTTTGGAAAACCGCTTAACTCGTGAATTATCTCTGGCCTCTCTGAAGACTAGGAGTGCATTTTTTTTTATAATTGTTGCAATAGTTTATTGCATGCCAACGTGCTGTATAAACAAAGATACTAGATTGATAAGATCAGACACTCCCTTCTTCAGGCCTCTTAAAATAGCGTTTATATCTGGCCCCGGGGCACCGCCCACTCTCGGCGCGCAGAGCCAGCACTTTGTACAATGGATTTACATAGAAAATAAGACACCAACACCAATGGGTTTCCTGTCCAGAAGCAATTTCGCCGTCAACGTATTTTTTAAAATATGTAGTATCTAATTAATCTATACTATATATATTTGTGGACTTGAGATTTTTCGTAGCAAAAGGCTTCTGAACCACTCAACACTCAGACTTCAAATTTTAAATGGTGCATCAGAATGGATGTAAGGGTGCACAGTTTTTAATAGAAGTCTCAAATCGGTGTGGTTTTTTTTATATTGGAAATGTATTGTTTCCCCAGTTTTCACTAGGCTCATTGACATGTTGTAGGTTTTTATGACATCATCACTTTCTGAAAATTTTCGGTGCGGACCAATGCACGCTGTGTACTGTCCTATCGCTGAGTTTTGGGGATGACCCTACGCATCTCGGCTTTTGTTCTTATTCCTTTCGGACTGAAGTGGTGTCCTCTGGTGTTGCATCTCTCTTATAAGCTATCTATGCAGCATTAATGCCTTTCTTAGTTCACAGGGGACTTAAGTTTTACCCCCCCCCCCCCCCCCCCCCAAAAAAAAACCAACAACCTACACAACTAGTAATGAATATTACTATTAAGCAAAGCTAAAATGGGCGGATAAAGGTAGGTAAAAGAGAGAGAAACGGATTTTTCTCGAGATGACTTGGACAAAGATCTGATAATGTGCGTGCGGCTTCCCCGGCCTCTCGTCCGACAAGTTAATTTTAGTCTACCAAGCGCTTGGGATTCGATTGCTAACTGTTTGTACTGCTATGAGTCTCTGATGCCACGATTGATGTGATTCTCGACAATGGCGTATTTTTTTGTGAATTTGGAGAAGAAAAAGAAGAGAAGGAAGCACGAAAAGAGGGGAAATTCAAGATTAGTGTGTAATTGTAAGAGGAAACTTCTTAAACCTTTTCAAAACTCTTCATACTTCCAGCAATTGTTTTACTTTCTTCTTGCATTTGCCGCTGGGAGACAGGGTGCGCGAGTTACGTCATAAACGGAAAATCATGCCTCGGTCCCATGTTTTTATAAAAAATAAACTAGATCTTTCTTCAGTATGATGGTAAATTAATAAAACGATTGTGACATTGTTATCACATTTAAAAAGGAAAAAAAATAACCAGAGGTTACCAACAACGAATTACTTTATAATTACAGAGTATGCGACTTCCGGCAAGGTCTAGGGTGATAGCTGAATACAGAACTAGACCCGGCATTTTGCCTATTCGGTTTTGTAAAAATGCCGTTGTTTACATCTCTCACGCTTACGCCACTTTCAGGTGGCGCGGCGGAACCTATGCACGCGAAAACCCCGAGCTGTCTCATCTCATCGTTTTTAATATCTTTGGTATACATTTCGATGCCACTGTAGGGCAGCACTTGTGGATAAATAATTATTATGTTAGGCCGGTGGTACATTGAGTCAAGACTGATTTGTTCCGGTTTTAGTTTGAGATATGAACGATTGAGTTAAACAGAACCTAGCGCACGGGTGAAACTGTAACAAATGTGTCTCTTTAGCTCCGTGCCTTCAAAATTGAAGAGGCTTTTTCCCAAACCTGTAAGTCAAATTTTGCATGAGTTATTAAACCCTTTCAGATAGTCATTGAAAAGTAATGTTAACACGCGGTGTACGTGTTCTTACATATCGCGACTTACACGAATTTTGAGTGTTCGGCTAATGGCGGGACATAGCAAGTTTTAACTGATAACTTTCACTGCTTCTACTAATTTTGAATGACTCTCTGAAAGGGGTTATAACCCAAGCAAATTTGTCTTCCCAGCTTTGGGAATAACGCTCTTCTATATTATTGTCTTGGGTTCATTACCCAACATGTATCGCTTTGTTATTTCCATCTGAATTTCACATTTACTGTTTTTCTTCACGTCTGGTTATGATACTACCTTCATATCACGCTGTATATTTTGTTCACCCTTGTCTGATTCTGTTCTCTTTTAGAATCTAACATTATCAGTTCCTCCTTTTTTCTTCTGTTTTAGAATGGAAATTGCATGTCCAGAATTGCTTTGAAAGGTCGCATATTTTTACTTTAGTAGGTACAGCATCATATGTTTACATTGAAACAGTAATAATAATAATAATAGTTCGTCCATCAGGTATGATGATGACCTTAACAACACCAGAGGAATAAAGAACAGAAATTGTTGAGAATTTCAACACATGGACAATAAAGAGAACTAAAGGACACAGAGGACAGAATAGAAAGACTGTTCTTTCATGACTTATGGCTTCTCATGTGACTGATAAGTCCTATTTTTGCCCTGCAGACCCTTCCGCATAAATGACAAGAGTGCTCCGTTGGTTCAGTACCACTGGGCCTTTTCTTGCGCCGTTCTCTTTTTTTGATAGCCTGCTGGACTCTGACAGCTTCCCATGCTTTGCTGCCTCTGGTAAGGGCCGCCCTCCAATTTGCACGATCAAGCGAGAGCTTTTCCCACTCACTCACATCAATGGCAAAGGCCTTCAGTGATTGCTTGAGAGTGTCTTTGTAACGTCTCTTTGGGGCCCCAACATTCCTCGTTCCATTGGAGAGCTCAGAGAAGAAGATTTGCTTAGGGAGTCTGGAGTTGGGCATTCTGACAACATGTCCTGCCCAACGTAGCTGAATTTTTTTCAGGTGGCAGAAGATGCTCAATTCCTTGGCACGATTGAGGACCTCAGTGTCTGGAATTTTATCCTGCCATTTGATCCTTAGGATCTTTCTAAGGCAGGCCAGATGAAAGTGATTTAGCTTTCTGGCATGCGATTGGTACACTGTCCAGGTTTCAGCCCCATAGAGTAGGGTGGGAAGGACCACAGCATTGTACACTTTCAGCTTAGTGTCTGTGCGAATGCCGGCAACATCCCACACTCTCTTTCGAAGCCTGCCAAATGCAGAGCTGGCTTTGCTGATTCTTGAGAGAATTTCAGTATCAACACGAGCCGTGGAAGACAGTGTACTGCCAAGATAGGTGAAGTTCTCCGACACCTTCAGAAGACTGTCATGGACTTTGATATTTGGGGTCACAGGATACTTGTCGTCTGGAGTAGGCTGATGGAGCACTTCTGTCTTCTTTGTGCTTATTGTGAGGCCAAAGTTGTCACAGGCACTAGAGAACTTATCAACACAGTTTTGCATGCTATCCTCATCGTGTGCCAGAAGTGCACAATCATCAGCAAATAGTAGGTCACAGACTTGAGTACTTTTGGTTTTGGTTTTTGCCTGAAGTCTCCTGAGGTTGAATAGACTGCCATCAGTTCGGTACTTGATGCTTACCCCTTGAGGAGGAGAGCTAAAGGCTTCTTGTAGCATTGCAGAGAACATGATGCTGAACAGAGTTGGGGCTAAGACACAACCCTGTTTTACCCCATTTGTGACAGCAAAGGGCTCTGAAACACTGCCGTTGCTTTTGACTGCAGCTTGCATGCCATCATGAAACTGGCGCACTATTGTGATGAATTCGGGTGGACACCCAAACTTCGCCAAGATTTTCCAGAGGCCTTCACGACACACTGTGTCAAATGCTTTTGTGAGGTCAACAAATGTGATATACAGCGCTTTATTTTGTTCCATGCATTTTTCCTGAATCTGTCTGGCAGCAAAAATCATATCCGCCGTTCCCCTCTCTTTACGAAAGCCACATTGGCTCTCGGGAAGCAAGTCATTTGACGAGAGATGATCAAGAAGGCGATTCAGAAGCATTCTTGCCAATATTTTGCCAGCAATTGAAAGTAGAGAGATTCCCCGATGGTTGTCACAGACTTGGCTGTCCCCTTTGTTTTTGTACAGATGGATGATTGAAGCATCTTTGAAGTCCTGTGGCAGCTTCCCTGCTTTCAACATATGATTGAACAACTCGGTCAACCTTTCAATAAGCTTTTCTCCGCCGAAGGCATACACCTCAGCAGGAATTGAATCCACGCCTGGTGATTTGTTAAAGGACATCTGATTTGCGGCAGTTCGGGTCTCATTTGCTGTGAATGGCTTGGCAAGAGCTGCATTAATAGGAGTCTGAGGGAGGCGGTCAATGGACTCAGTATTTATATTTGATGGCCGATTTAGCACACCTCCGAAATGTTCTGCCCAACGCTGAATTATGGCATTCAATTCAACAATGCGTGTTGAACCATCTGACGCAAGAAGTGGCGTAGTGCCAGAGCGGGATGGTCCAAACACAGCTCGGAGGCTCTCAAAGAACTTTCTAGTGTTGTTTGTGTCGGCATATTTCTGAGTTTCTCTTACTCGCTCTTCAAGCCAGTCATTTTTCATTTTCCTCAGCTTCTTCTGGAGTACACCCTTACATGCACGCAGTGCATCAGCTTTTGCTGTGGAAGAGGGGTCACTGCAGTGAGCTTGGATGAGACTATTTTTTTCTTTGATGAGCACTTTGATTTCATTATCATTATCATTGAACCAGTCCTGGTGCTTGCGGACAGGAAAACCAACTGTGCTGCTGGCGCAAGAGTGTACAGTCGTATTTAGGTCAGTCCAGCTCTGTTCAATGTTCTCAGGGTCAAAAGTCACGCAATCCAATTTTGAGGAGAGTTCTGATGAGAGCTCGCTCTGTTTCTCAGCTGAGCAGAGTTTTGAAACATTTAGGCGTTTAGGTGGCGCTTTCCCTTGAGGGCGTCTATTGCGCCTCAATGTTAGTCTGAGCTTGCAAACAATGAGTCTGTGGTCAGTTCCACACTCGGCACTGTACTATCTTGAAACAGTACCGTGCGTTTATTACACAGGGGCGCATATTGCTGTATGGGACCTTTCCCTGAACACGAGGGTGACATGATCTCATATGGTGGATGACAGAAGGACGCATATTATCCAACATGCGTCTCTTTGACAGAAATAGCTGAATTACCAGAATTCACCCAGGACGCAGATCTTTTCAGTTATTGCGTCATTGTTAATTAATTTTGCACGGGCAATGTTTATGCCCAAAACAAAGCTTCATCCATATTACTCATCTACGAAAAAAAAAATTCAAATTATGTTAAAAAATAAAGTTACTAAACAACCAAAAAGTTTTTCACCTCTCCTGTAAAATTTAGTTTTTCCGATAATAATTATGCGACCTTTAGTCGTAAGACGGCAGAGCTGGCCGAAAGAGGGACCTCGCGCTCTGCGTTAGACGAGATCCCGCAGAGCGACCCAAGACAAACAGATCTGACTCACATGTTCATGCGCGTCAAAATTGTCTTCAGTACAGTCAGCTGTTGCAAAGAGAAGCCCTCTCGCCCTGATACAGCTTAGAAGCAAAGCATACTTGACCCAGTAGGCCACCAGCCATAGTACTGTTCTTGTAATATGTGGTTTATTATATCGGGAGATCCAAAAAAAAAAAAAAAACACACCAAAAACTGCCCCAACATTGACACCAAATATCTCGCAATCTTTTTGATGAATCTGTGAGAAATTTTGGTAGAGTTATGTCCATTATATGTGTAATGCTATGTTAAAATTCCATCAAGATTTAATCATTACTTTTAAAGATATTTTAGATTAAGTGAGTGTCTGTCAAAAATTAATAAAACAAGCCAGCTGTTTTTTTCGCATTTTGACCTACCTTCACACGTTTTTTTTTTCAATGAAGCTATTTCATTCAATTTTCGTATGCATACACGTGTGAAATTTCGAATCAGCGGTTCATGAATTGTAAAGCTTCAAATTTGGGGCAGTTTTTTTTATCATCCGATAAATGTCAACTCAAAGCAGCTTCTATCACCTCCCGGCGGCAAAACGGGTCAGATCCGTTGCATATTTAATAAGGAATAAGTCAGAAACTCATATCGGTTAAGATTTAATATCAATGTAAATACAAAAATTCCATAACTGTCGACAACCGTACTGCCATCGGTCCATCATAATACTTATTTTGATATCATTTTCTTAATTTACAACAGTGATCAAGGAGCCGCACGTTCGCATTTCAACTATACATTTTTAACAAAATTTCCCACCTATCCATTCACATGGACCTTCCTGGGTGAGTCAGTATGTAGAGCTTTGTCATAAAAAGACCCTGGATTATACAGATGCTCATATCTGAAGGTGTATCTTTATAACCCATGTATTTGGAAGTTCCAGGTAACACTGACTGGAGATCCCTGCCATTGTCAACTGGCTTGACTAGAATAGGAGCTAAATTAAATACAATCTACCGAGCTAATCTAAAGGCGGTGGCCACTTTCTTTACGATTAAGAGACAGCAATGTAAGGAGCTGGACCTTGACACTAGGAATATTTTATACATGCTGCCGCCGATACTGACGTCAGCGCAAAACTAGTCTATCCACTCGTCTAGTTTCTCTCTGGGAAAGTGGACAATTATGTGGGTTTTTTTAATTCTCGCTGCAGGTCTCAAACCGTGGGTGGGTTTTTTAGTTTGAGTTTGGGTTTAAAGGCGCGCCCGCACGATAACAGTCACTTTGAGCCTCTCATGGTCTTTCCGTTATCTCTCTTTTGGCTAGCTTTCAGCCCTCGGATGCCTGTAGATAAGATCAGAAAAAATTGAAGTTAAAGATCCAATGGGAAAAGGTGCGTATTAAAAATCTAATGGGAAAAGGCCCGGTCTGAAAACTATGTCTATATGAATTTAGTAAATATTAAAAAGTCTGTTAAATCAATATGTAGAGGGGGAGCAAACCCTTTACAAATTAAGTAGTGATTTATGGACTGAACTAAGGCTGCAGTCTCATTGAGTCAAGATTGTTTTCTCTCGTTGTCTTTTTATGCGGGATATGGACCATGGCCAGATTTTTAAGACCTCTAGAGGCCCTAAGCACTTGAAGAATTTTGGTGCCCCTTATACTGTATATGTAATACAAAATACAAACAAAAGTAAACCATTAAAAAATAAATTTAAGTATTTTAAAAAATGAAATCTATTACGCCAGCAAACACTTTAATTTTTAAAAATCTATTATGAGGATCCTTTTCTGTGGACCGTGTTTCAGCTGCACCATTTGCAGTTTTGCACCATATAGTCCAAGGTAAATCCGGCAATCAAAAATTACTGTGGCGCCCTCTTTTCCCTTGATGCCCTAAGCACAGGCTTGTTTTGCTCAATGGTCAATCCAGCCTTGATATGGACTATGGAGTTAAACGGGACGCCGTGCTCTGGTCAGACTAAAACAAGTGGAAACTGCCTTGGATCGCTGGGTGGAAAGAGAGACCCTCGCGCACTGAGCCAAAACATACACAAAGCAGACTTGTCTCAGAGTACTGCCAGCCTAAGTGTAATCGTGCTATCAGCTGAAGCAGAGAGTATGGTATATATAGAGAGGTTTCACTATTGGTTGATTTGCATTGCCAGACACGGGAGGCTCCGCGAAACCACTGTCACCTTGGAGCGGAAAGTAAGACGCTGCGGTAAACAATACCCATTTGTGCATTTCCACGGGGCGTATGAGCTTACAGGCGGCTTTAAATAGTTTCAATCAGCCCAAAAATATGAAAATCTTTGGTGAAGGCGGACTCTTTCAATTTTTGTTTACCGCAGCGACTTAGTTTCGCGATTTGGTGGAAGTGAGATCTCTCTGTAAATACATAGTCTCTGGCTGAAGTCAAAGGTAATATTAATTGGCATGGACAAGGAGTCTGAAACAGTACAGTAACCTCGAAATAAGTTTATATTTTAGTGCAGTCATGACGATTGGTTCTTTATGTCTTGACAGAGATGGTCTAAGCAGCTTGATCTAGACGTTCTTCCTTACTGCAGCTTCGCTCATGGCTAATCCTGCCTATGTTGGATAGGTATGTTCTGTTATAGTATCTGCATGTGTTGTGTGTTCTCTGCTGAGTAAGCTCTAACCTTATGTTCTGTACTATCTTGACGTACATGCCACATACTTTATGGAAGTGCAGATTCGCATTTTTTTGTTGTTGCTTGTTTCGTTTATATTAGATTTCTTAATAACATCTGTTGACGTTCATTGCAATCTCAGATGCTTAATTCCATTGACCACTGTTGGTCCATCAGTGATAGCTTTGCCGGTGAAGATCCTCTCACGCAGTCAATCTCAAAACTGCCCTTGGGCCATTTGGCTTTATTTTTACCATTTAGATCGCAAATAGAAAGGCAATTTTGCGAATACTTTTCTTTTTTTATTTTGTCAAAGAAATGATAGCAAAATATAGAGTCTACACTATCCCAAAATGCAACCCCCAAAATCCCAAGATCTTGGGAAAAGTCCCAAGGAGCGGCAACGCGAACAGTGTTGCTAGGTCTATGAAAATGGGTTTGTAATTACGGGGTGTGTGTTGGGAGGGTGAAACCATGAGACATAAAAGAGGAAACAGGTTTTTAAAAGCGCTTTAAGAACCCCTGGTTTAAGTTAACACTGAATGGATAAAGATGTGTGCAGATAGCACATTCTGGAGGCGACAGGAACCAGGTTTAAATTAAAGGGCAGAAATATGAGATCCTGCCCAGGTCTGCTCATGGAGAGCTGGGATGTTCCTGCCTCCCGTCCACAATGGCAGGGGGTATCAGGTGAGAGGTCAGTGTACAGATAACCCTCCCCCCTCCCCCCAACCCCAACTTCCCCGTCCACAATTCCGTGTCAGGCAAGAATAAACCGCATTCCGGCCAATACCTCACACCACGGACGCTCATCGCCGTCTCAGCCCGTTTTGAGGATGAGTAAGCAGAAGCTTGGGGGGAAACCGAGTACCAAGATAATGATTCAGAGAAAATATGAGGCGAATTGAAGTTGTAGTGCCGAGTTAGTGCTCAGAAAAGCGAAGCGGGAGTGAACGGGAGAAGAGGGACAAGAGATCAAGATGGGGATCGAACCCACGACCTCTGCTACGGCACCGACCGCCTTGCCAGAAAGAAGAAACAAGTCGCTTAACCATTCTGTCTCGCCAAAAAAGACGATCGCAGCCGAACTATCAAGTGTTGTCTCTTACTGACATGACATGAACATCCGTTCGCTGGGACTAAGTATATTTTTCCCACGTCGCCTACCTTTACAAGGTGAAAACAAACATCTTGCTTGCGTGATAAAAATTCACGCCGATTATTATTATTATTATCATCATTATTATTGCTGTTATGGCTTATCTATTTCCAGCATAAACCTGCATAAAATGTATAGACATAATAAATTATAACGTGACAAAAAAATGATGAAAAATTAGATCAAATCTCATAACTGTATATTCATAATTCCCACAAGAATAAAATCAGTAGCATGACAAATCCCTAAGCCAACAAACAAATAAACCAACGAACAAACACTTGAATCTCCACAATGACTGTTAATCCCCCCTCAAACACAGAACATTCCAGGCTATTCTTCGGTCAGCTTATCCAAATACCTCTGCTTTTTGTTTGATGATCCCACCTTTTCCTAATTCAAAGCTTTTACAAAATACATGCCGGTGAAGACTTTTTGGTGCCAGAACTTAACGGGGGAAATGCTATTGTCAAAGTATGGTAAATTGCTTCATTCCGAAAACCAGGGGCTGATAGTTCTTAGCCTTCCCTGGACTAACTTAAGTCTATCTGCAGGTTAAAAGACCTGCACGCTCACTTAAGCATTCTGAAACCCACAAGTCACAACCTAATTCTCCTGGGACCCGTTGGTCCTGTCAGCTGGGCGCAATGGACTCACTGGAACCACAGACAATGGAGCAATTTTGACGTTTACCTCCCCGAAGACCATAGATAAGAGAAGCCCGAACAGCGGGGCGAGTGCACGAATTTCTCCACCCTTTCGTATCACAAACGGAATTCGATCACAATAAAAAAAATAAAAAAACATTAAAAAAAATATATATAACATTGGCCTTCATATCAAAATATAAATGTTTTATACGACTTGAATGCGGAGTCGGCAGGGGGAGAATGTGAACAGAATGTGAACAGAATCAAAAAGAAAGTAGTCATTCCTGACATATTTGTCCTGATATTTTGTATTGTGATTTGTCACGCGAATCGGCAGTTCAACAGGTGTTGGCCTCCTTGTCTTTTGTAGACACTGAAAGGACCCCCGAGACTTCTAAAACGCGGCCAGCGAGTGTGAAAAAGTAATGCGTCCTCAATCCAAGAGCCGATAGAATGGAGTTGACCTTCGACAGAAAGGACTGTCGGATATCTATATTATTGTCCGGAATGCTGGTCAGTGCAAATTTATCATAATACTGGCCTTCGTACTCCGGGGTGGATCTCACAGTGGTGTAGAATTCTTCAGAAAAAAAAAAAAGTTTGAACATGACAAAAACAATACTGTTGTTATATTTATTTTCTTCGCGGGTGGTTGGTGGCAGAGCCGTTATAACAGCATTATGGGCCATAGGCAAAGCAATAGGATTTTCTTCCTCCTTTTCAAAAAACCAAAGTAAATTTGCATGCAGGGACCCCCCCCCCCCCCCCCCCAACTGCCCAGTGTGACCATGCGCCAAGACGATTCTGGGTGGTGGACGCTTCTGGCAGGATCTCCTACTGTCCTATCATCATTCTATACTATATATATTTGTGGACTTGAGATTTTTCGTTGCAAAAGGCTTCTGAACCACTCAACACTCAGACTTCAAATTTTATATGGTGCATCAGAACGGATGTAAGGATGCACAATTTTTAATAGAAGTCTCAAATCGGTGTAGTTTTTTTTTAATGGAAATGTATTGCTTCGCCATCATTGAGATCTATTTCGAGTCATGGTTCGCCATTTTAAGGTTTCGTTATAACTTCCTGCGATGTGTTCACTATCAAACACACGAACCCGTGCACAAATCATGCTGTTGTACGGGATGCGCAGGGTGTCAACTCACAAGGGCAGAGCAGTAAGATTTATTTAAAAACAAACAAACAAAAATAAAATAAACAAGTAGGAACAGGCCAGATGAAGCAGGTCCATAATAACCACCCAGAATTGAAACTAATATTCAAACCAATTTATCCCGGGCAGGGCCGGGGACCTCAGCTAGTACTGTTATATTCTGTCATCTTGCTTCTTGCTAGCACAATGTGGCCGTTATCGTGTCCATGTGCTTTCTCTAAACTCAAACTCAAACTTCGTCGCCATGTTGCAAGACTTCCCTAACTAACATTTTTGGCCAAAACCACTTTTTCGTTATTTGGGTCTGAAAATCAATGGCGCACCTTGTGTCAAAAGCTCGTGGATCAATTCCTATAAATAACAATATTGCAATAATCAAGTCCATTGTCTTTAGAAATTGCTGGGGGCAATAGGCCAAAGAAAATCAGTTTTGCCTCTCCTGTAAAAGTTTCGAAGTGTTAGTTACGGGAGTCTTGCAGCATAGCGACGACTTGTTTTCTTTCATTTTTCAGCCTTTTTTTTTTCACGTCCCCGCACTCTTTACACCCACTCCTCTCTGCTTCTCTCTCTTCATCTGAGTTTCGTAAGATAAAATACATTATATGGCTGATCTGGTCCTCTTGTTTTCAGGTTTACTCTGAGACTTCAACCTTTGAATCAACTATCGCAGTTTTGTTTCAAAGTGGGCAAGGTTCTGTCTAAATCCACAGTCCTTAGAACTGAGGGAAAACAGACTCGACCTAGTGCTTTATGGGCCTGACTACCAAATCAGTGGGCCGATCAAAAATCTGTTAAGTGCACGCCCTGGCTTAATCATTTCAAAATCCGAAAACACCAATATTTAAATTTACGGTAATTGTACTGCTCTGCTGGGTATCTCTACACTCTCTCACCCAGCCCAAGGATAACAAACATTGCACCAACTTGACAGATGGAGTTTTGGGTGGAAATTCAAGTGTTCTCCGCTATCCTATTATGCTCGGTAATCCTAGCATAATGCAATATTTTGCTTACGAGAACACCAACTACACAGATTAAAGTCCCCGGGGAGAGTGAGCTTCCATAATAGCCTGGGGGCTGCACATCAAAGTACAGGTTTTAGTTCTGTCTTAATGTTCCTTGTATTTAATTTCCTCAACGGCTCCGGTTTGAATTGCCAGAATATTATGATTTAATAAGGTTTGCCGGGGAAAAAACCCAGTCTGGGCTGCACAGCGATGTCGTGATGCGTCAAATTGGAATTTTTCCTGTCACAGGGTGCAATGACAGACAGTTTCTCCGTCGTGTGTGTCTGTTTAAAAACCCGCTACTGACCTATTTGTTATCCAATCAATAGTTATCACGTGCTGGGGAACCAGAGTGGGACGGACTCAGAGGTAAGAGTTGTCAGAGACATCACTCGCTTCCACAGACAGATGCGCAGGGGATCGTTTTTGCCTGAACAAGACTCAATAGCTAGATGTGTGCCATATTTCACTAAGGTTACTTACCGTGTCACTTCATGTACATGCCTGTTGTCGAGTTTATTGAGTAATGATAATGTTTAATATTATGTAATGGTACGTAAGATGTATGTACCATGTATGTGCTCTTAAGCGCTCCGTGAAAGAGAGTTTCCCTCACGAGATACTAAAGTTATTCTTATTAAATTTTATCTTACCTTACGTTATCTTATCTTACATTGTCTTAGCTTATCTTACTTTACCTCACCTTATCTTACCTTATATTACCTTACCTTACCTTACCTTACCTTACTTTATCTTATCTTATCATATCTTACCTTACCTTGCATTATCTTATCTTATTTTACTTTACCTTCTCCTACCTTACCTTATCTCACCTAACCTTTTCTTATCTTATCTCAGTTTGCCTTGTCTTATCTTATCTTATCCTACCACAGGGTGGTCTAGAGGCAAGGTGCTCGCCTCTCATGCCAAAGGTCCCGGGTTCTAAACCCGGGCAGTGCAGGCATGTTGGAAATTGGATTTTTCTCATATTTTCAAGTCCCTGGTCCTATTGGGGGGTAGGATCGAGTACCTAGTCTTCTCGGATAAGGACGAAAAAATTCGGAGGGCCCGTGTGCACGTTGCGCACGTTAAAGATACCTTGGCCGTTGGAAATCATAAAGAGCAGGCCGAAAGGCCGCTGCCCGGGCAAAATTGAAAATTGAAATTAATAGATTAAAATTTATCCATATCACCCCCCGCCACCCCCCCCCCTCCCCCAACCAGCAACAACAAAATCATATATATATTGTTATTAATAAATATTCAAATATTATTTGAGTTGTGTGTTGTGTGAACTGATGTGAGTTGTGAACTGCTGTGAGTTGTGAACTGTTGCGAGTTGTGAACTGCGCCTAACAGACTGCGTTACAATTTGCTCTGAGATAGAGAGAGAGAGTGAGCGAGACAGGGAGAGAGAAAGAAGCAGTGCAGCGTGTTGAGCGCTTCGCAGGCAGCTCCATTCTGCTCTGTGGTTGACATGTTGTTTCGGCAAAGCGCATAGAGCATTTTAAATGGATATGCGCTATATAAATGCTATACATTATTATTATTATTATTATTTACCTTATCTTGCCCCACCTAACCTTATCTTATTTTACCGTACCTTAACGTATCTGCTTACCTTATCTTATCTTATCTTACCTTATCTTATCCTATCTAACTCTGCTGTGTTACGACAATCTTTATCAAATTCATTTTGTAAGCCCGGATGAGAAAGCATGAGGGTTGGGCCAGGGATTAGCGGCCCCTGCCCGTGAAAAATCCCCTTGCTACAGAAACGACAAAGGGGAGAATCAACAGGCACTACGGCTCTGGGAGAGAGGATGGAGCTCCAGCTGGAGCAACTATGACGCCGGGTGGTGAAAGCCAGATTCGTCTGGAAGCTACCAGGCCGACGACCATCATTTCTACCAGGAAGAAGATGGGTCGCATCTGGGGACAGCTGGAACGGCTGCCCCAAAAACCAAGATGCCCGGAGAGCTCTTGTTGGCGGCCTGTGTCCCAGGAGGGATCACAGGCAGAAGAGAAGTGAACATCATTCTATTGTAATAACACCTTGATGTTCCATGGTTATATCTGGTTATAACTGGGTACGACTGGTAGTTTCTTTTTTTGGTCGTCACCGAAATGAGAATTAAACAAAGGCTAAAGCAGCACGAAACGCGAAATGTTTTGTTGTTGTTGTTTTTTTCGTCATTTTTGAACACTTTTGTTTTCGGCATGTACTGCGTCTTTTCATGGCATAATGGGGGTCCCTGTGGAAGGTGGAAAGGGGCCAGTGGCGGATCCGCTGTGAAACTAATGAAACTTAAAGCTTCAGGGATCCTAATCCCGCAGGGGCCCTGAAGAAACTTTTTTTCAGTTAGTGAATTTTGGATGTTGCTTTATTGCTCATGCTGCTGGTTGTGAAAGGGTCCCATAACAGTTCAAGCTTCAGGGTCCCAAACATGTAGGTCCGCCACTGAAATGAGGAGGTTGGGGGTGGGGGGCTGGTCACTCAATGAACAGTGAAGGAACAATAATGAAATTAGAGATACAGAAGATACCAATTAAGATAATAATAATAATAATAATAATGAACAGGATAGTGAATAAAAGAAAAAGAAGAATGCCGTAGAAGGCCAGGAACGAAATGAAAATGAACAGGACAGAATGGCAAGGAGAACACAGAGGGAGAGAGACTGACCGACAGGCAGACAGACAGATGTACAGACAGCTGCAGAGAGGGAAACAGACAGACAGGCAGACAGATAGACCAAGAACAGTTTGGCATTCTCGCGAAGAGGTAATTTTGACCCAAAAGGAGGCAAGTAGTGGTACAAGCAATCGAGTGTTCACATTTTAGCCAGGGCAGGCCCCTACAGCCTGCGGCCTGATGTTATCACACTAAATAAAAATGTTAAAATCCGCATCATTTAAAGTAAACAGCTTATAGCAATATTTCTCCGGGGGGGGGGGGGGGTGGGAGAGGGGGGGGGGGGGGGCAGAGAGTCAAAACAGACTCAAAACCAGACTTGATTCAGTGTGTGCTAGGCTGCGGGCCTAAGATAATTATATAGGTGGACCTGACAAAACTGGGCTAAAGGTGAAATTTGCATACCCTCTTTAAAAAATCAAAATAAAATATTTCTCAGAGGATTCAAGCAAAACATTTTACCCTAATGCAGGAAAATGGCTAATCTTTCACATTTTAAACGAATCTCAAATTTTCATAGAAAATGTTTCACCCTTTGGAGGCGTTTTCTTGAGAACTTGATTTTTCACCTTAAGCCCGATTTCGTCAGAGCCACTCACATAATTATCATGCTGTTCTTGGAATGTGGGTAGAGGCATGGCATCTCTGACTGTGTGACATATCGTGGAGGTATTCACCATTTTGTAGTCTGCGACTTTTTTTTTTTTTTTTTGGTTCTCTCACTCCTAAATTCTTTATGTATAAGTGTCACTCCAATCGATTGAAGTTTCGATTTTGCAAGGTATGGAACAAAACCCTAATTTTACACAACTGCTCTAACTCCAATGCTCATTTCCTTGAAAAGGCAAAAGGAATATACAACAATACTTAAAATACCCAAAGATGTGAGAATAATATATTAACTTGGACTGGTTATCCCGAAAAAGGTCGTTTTATAATTTTGATGGTATCTCAGTGGGTCCTGTTACATGACATACTCACAGATATAAAGACTGGGCAAAGTGCTCAAGATTCTCTACTGTCTTGACAATGTAAAACTCTACTAGCTTTCCCTGCCGCGCCTCTGCTCCTGTTCTCCTTCGCTTTTTCTACTCCTGTCTTTTACTACCTCCCATCTCCTACATACACTCATGTCATGATGACATAAGACTCTACTCGTAATCCCAGCTGCGCCTCTGCTCTTCCCCCCCCCCCCCCCTTAGCCTTTTCTACTTCTGTCTTTTACTCACTCCCATCTTCAATATGCGCCAAAACCTCCACCGAACCGTCTCTCTTTCTATTAGAGAGGGACACATTGGTCTAGAGGCAAGGTGTTCACCTGTCATGCAGACGGACCGGGGTTCAGTTCCCAGTCGGTGAGGGCGGGCGTATTGGAAATTTGGAGGCATTTCCTGTCCCTGATCCTATGGTAGGTAGGATCGAGCAACTAGTATTTCAATACTCGCTCGAATAAGGAAGAAAAAAACTCAAATGGCCAGTATGCACATTGTGCACGTTAAAGATACCTTGGCAACTGGGGTTCGAGCAGAGCAGGCCTAACAAGGCCGGCTTCCGGGACAAAAATGAGAAAAACAACTAATCCCCCCCCCCCCCTCCCCCGAAATGAGATCAAAGAAATATACAAATACAACAGCAAAAAAAAAAATACAGAAAAACAAAATAAGTACCAGAGAGGAGCAAACACCAAAGGGAGAGATCCCTCGAAAACAAAGACTTCAAAACTCCCTTTTTCCTACACCCCCTTTACTCCAGCTTGTCATTCCTTCCCGCCCTCAAGACACATAATTATGTCATACCTCCTCCCTACCTACACACATGCATCGTGACATGTTCATCTAGGCAAATCCTTGGTGTTCGAACTGACAACATCAGCGGGGGCGAGGAGCAAAATTACACCCCCCACCCCCTACCCCCACCCTCGTCACCAACCACCACCACCCCCCCCCCCCCCCAGATTTACCTGATAACTTTATACATAGAAACTATTAATACATCCCACCCCAGGAACTCCCATAAAATTCCCACGACACGGAGAACCTGTCAGACACTGATAGAACAGAAACAGTGTTCTCTGCCGTACTATGTGGGGCAACTCAACACTGACTTCAGTACAGTCACACGTGAAGTCGGCCAGGCCAGGAGTTCTTTTCTCATTTTCTCTGAAGCATCTCCAAAACCACTGTGGTTGCAAATCAGAAGAAAAAAGGAGTCTCACAGACTGGTGTGTTTCCATTGACTGTCTGTGTTCGGTTCTAGTAAAAACGGCATTTCTGTTCTTCATCAGTTGTTCATAAACAAATGAAATTAATAACAATATTACGTGCCATTAGGATCGAGCGCCTAGTCTTCTGGGGATACGGACGAACAATTCGGAGAGCCCCGTGTGCACGTTGCGGACGTTAAAGATACTTTTTTTTTTGCAGTTGGAAATCGAGAAGAGCAGGCCGAACAGGCCTCTGCCCGGGGCTCAGTTAATTAAAATTTACCCCCAAGCACTCCCCCGCCCCCCTCATCTAACCCCCCACCCCAAAAAACAACAACAACAACAACAACAACAACAAACAAACAAAAAAACCACCACCAACAACAACAAACAACCTGGCCGATCGGCGCTGCACTGTGGCCATGATGTGTCTGCTCCTGTTGCAATTGGGCTCCAATGACACTAAACAAATTTCCCAAATGGGATTAAAGAAGTATACAAAATACAAATACAAAACATACAAAATGATTGATGTCACTGGAATGTTGAAATAATAATATTAATAGTAATATAAAATTTATCCTTTATCAGTTCCTTTATTATGGTAAAAGGTGTGGCAAGCTCAACTTATGAACAAAATATAGTGAGGTAAATTTACTGACGAAATCGAGACTTTAGTTCTTGTTTGTTCCAACTTCACTCTTTGCACAACTGGGAAATTTGACGTTAAATTCTTGCGGCTTTAGTTATTATGATAAGGAGTTAGAATATTTTGGGAACTGTGAAACAGCTCGACAAGTGCCACAATGCATTTTAAACAAGTGTCAAAGTGCGCGTTAAATTTGTATACCTCTTCCACACACTAAAAGATCTCCGTTGTTTTTTTTTTCAGGAAATAAAGATAGAACAATCAAGAGCTAAGGCCTCAAACTTTAGCCATGGGGTAGACTGTACGAAAAAGGACTGAGAACCCCTGACATACGTTGATCTGTTTAAACACTGGTTATCTTATCTGAGGGCGTGGGCGGTACATGCTATGTGCGCATAATGGTGTCATCTGACACACACAGAAAGACGTTTAGCACAGCTGTTTTGTCCACGGGTGCAAATTCCAACTTGAAGAGCTATACCCGAATTTTTACGTATTTTAAATTTCAAATTTTAACAACCGAGCATTTGTCATGGAACACTGCCAAGATATTTTTTGGTAGGAATGTTTTGTTTAATGTTGAAATGCCCATGAACAAACAAGAGAATTTGTGGATACGTCGGTATTCCATACTTTTCACAAAGGCGGGATAAGTGACATGGGATTAAGAAAGGCGTAAGACGATTCATGTTTTTTTGGGCGCAGGATTATAGTGTCTGCAGATAAGTATCCATATGTTGATGGGTAAGGGACAACCTGTGTGTCTGCACTCAAATTAAGTACTTGTAAAGGTGTTTTTTTTTAAAGATGGTAATACAAGATATCGGCTGGTATCATCTTTAATAATAGATCGTTAAATAGATAGACGGACAGACGGCCAGGTAGATAGATTGATATACAGACAAATGGATAGATAGCTAACTAGATGGATAGATGGATAGACAGCTATATAAAGAGACAGATGATTGGATAGTCAGACAGACAGACAGGCGGGTAGATAGATAGATAGATAGATAGATAGATAGATAGATAGATAGATAGATAGATAGATAGATAGATAGATAGATAGATAGATAGATAGATAGATAGATAGATAGATGGATAGATAGATAGATAGATAGATAGATAGATGGACAGACGGAGAGACTGACAGATATCGTAGCTCGCCCATCCTCTGCCATTTCTAAACCCATGCTTACGAGGGTCAGGACATTAGATGGGTGGGGTGGGTTTATGCTGAGAAAGAGAGAGAGAGAGAGAGAAAGAGAGAGAGAGAGAGAGAGACAGAGAGAGGGGGGGTTATGACACACACCGGAAAATGACGCCAGAGACAAAGTAAGATTTCCCTAGTTTGTTTGTTTACTTGGAAGCCTCACCTTGGCGGCGCGCGGGCCTATTTTCAGCTATTTCAGACGGCATATTTATAAACCATGACCCCTGTTATCCCACTCATGATAATATTCAACCTTAACCTTCATTGTCAATTCATCCTCGCTTGTGTCTGCACGTGGGAGATACACCCACGAGACTATGTGCTATTTATACCTGTGTTCATAAAAGCGCGCTTGTTTTATTCTGAGCCTAAACGTTTAGGAAAAATACATAACTCGGCTCTATTAATAGTTCTGAGTGAAATGGAATAGGTGTGGAAATTCGCCCTGAAGGCGCTTGTGAACTTTTATGAAGTAAAAGAATGCGTGTTTTTATTGCTGGCCGGAACACAATATACATTTCACACATTAAATATATAGTTGTCTTAGGCTGCCGTTCCTCAAAATGGGACAATGGGCACTACCGTTTATTTTTTTCTAAACATACGGGTCTTTTTTCTAACGACCAAGTTAAAAGTTCATAAATTCATTATCAAAATTACTGACGCATCAGCTCCGAAAATTATTTTGTTGTATGTGACTGGAGACGAAAGTTTCTTCTAGAATCGTAAGTGTTAACGTGCGGTTTGGATGTTGAAATGAATGAAATAGACACTCAGTTCTAGAACCAGTGGAAGCCTTTGTCTTTTTCAAACCAATGAGGCTTGGTAAAAAAAAAAAGGGGGAGAAGGCGGCGTGACAGAGTCATGGAGAGTTTTGACTTTGAGTTTGAGTTTGGCTTTAACATAATGGCCAATTTGCGCCTTTTCCAGTATTTTTTTTCGTTTTCTTACTTTGGGTAGTTTTCAGCTTTCAGATTCTTGTAAATGTTATCAAATAACAGGGAAATAATTTAAGAATCTAACCGGAAAAAGACCAGTGCTGAAAAATATGTCTGTAATGTGAATTTTTGCAAATATGATAAAAATCTGTTAAATCAACGTGTAGATTTGTGCTTCCCTCAGAAAGCATGAGATGCGCCTCAGGTTCATGTCAGAAATTAGTCCTGTCATAACATATCCGCAGGCATGATGATGTCTTCATGGATAAAGCAAGAGAGTGAAGGAAGAGTATGACAGTAAGGAGGGATGCCAGACCTGGTAATAATTATTGTCTTACGTTGACGCCCAGCTGAGCCAAGTCTGTTTCTTCTCGACTCTAGAGTCAGCTGTGCACTATAAATGGAATCGAACGGTGTCCCGATCATCAAGACGTTAAAAGGTACTTTGGCAGTTGGAAGACGACAGGAGCAGGCCTAAATAAGGGCCGGCTGCCTGGGAATTTTTTTTTTTAAAAAAGCAAATCCCAACCA
>OZ007571.1:54577810-54602810 GCA_963931925.1 Onchidella celtica
CAACAACAACAACAACAACAACAACAGCAACAAACCAAGAACAATAAGAATAAAAACCAATCACAGGGGCAGAAATCCTCCAAAAACAAATAGCTCAACACGGGGGAGGAACGGAGGGCACCTGAGTTTGCAAGGAGAGGAATGTGGCCTGAGACTCCGAGAACCACTGTGCGAGACCAATTAGCTAATACCTGTTATTGGAACACCTTCGTGTCACAGTTATCTTCAACTTCTTCGCCAACTGTCCAGCCTCAATTATCTTACTATTTCATTCTCGCACACTTTACCCAAACCACTTAACAACTTGGACGGATAATGACACAATATGAATAATTCCACTCTTACTGTCTCGGCCTACTGTGTTTATTAACCGATTTTTCAGCCCTGGGGCGTCTCATGACAAGGTGGTACAAAAGAGATTGAATGAAGAGTCTCCATACAGGCTGCAGAGCCAGCATAGTTGGGGGCCTTTGGATAGTTACTATTCACTTCATAGAGACCTCGTCTGTGCTTCACAAATGGCCAAGCTTAATTCAGAGCGTCTGACAAACACGGCCAGGGAGACAGATAGGACCAGAAAAGCGCAAAGCATTCGCTGGGACAAACAGATGCTTGACTTTGAAGAGGCGCCTGGTTCTCCAGGCTTCAGGACTGTGTGATTCAACTGGTGTCGCTCTTAACGGCAGCGGAATGTGCAAAGCTTGAATTTCTCCCTTACTGAATCCTTGCCAAGGCTATGATTAATTAGCGTTGAGAAAAAGGATTTGACTCCTGAGCATTTCCACAAAAGTTTCCCTGGAACGATTTTTTTGCGTGTAGATAATATATAAGGATAATCATTATATGATGAGTTTGAGTTGATTTGAGGTCTTTATTTTAGGAGGTTCGCTGCCCTTGGCATTTACACCTCACTTTACTTGTTTTATTATTTCTTGTTCTGGCGGGGGGGGGGGGAGGGGGGGGGAGATGATATGGATAAATTTTAATCTATTAATGTCAATTTTGCCCGGGCAGCGGCCTTTCGGCCTGCTCTTTACGATTTCCAACTGCCAAGGTATCTTTAACGTGCGCAACGTGCACACGGGCCCTCCGAATTTTTTCGTCCTTATCCGAGAAGACTAGGTACTCGATCCTACCCCCCAATAGGACCAGGGACTTGAAAATATGAGAAAAATCCAAATTCCAAGAACTACTCGATCCTACCCCCCAATAGGACCAGGGACTTGAAAATATGAGAAAAATCCACTTTCCAACATGCCTGCACTGCCCGAGTTTGAGTTTGAGTTTGGATTTACGGAGCGTCAGCGCGATAACGGACGCTTTGCACCTATCACGGTCTACTTGCGTACTTTGTTTACGATGTTTCGTAGTCAGAGCTTCTTAATTTCACAAACAGAACTAAATAATTTCGTAAACATTTCATCACATTTATGTAAAATTCTTAGAAGTTGTTTTGCATGGATCTGGAAAGAGATTTGTAAATGAGTATAAAAGTTTTTAAATCAAGTTCTAACGGGGCACCAGAAGAAAGATGACAAAAGGAAAAAGAAAGCAACCTAAATTCCATGTGTGAATTAAGAAATTGAGAAAAAGCCGTGAGCTCATCCAAATCTCAGAAGAATAAAATAATGTGACCAAGTGTTGATCTAACTTCCTGGTACGTGAGTGAGCAGGTTTAAGCCATCGCTAGCTGATCCCAACACAACTGCAACCTTTGATATCATACGCTCCTGCCTCACTAGCATCTACATTACTCTAGGAAAAGAAACGTGACAGCTTCATCAATAATCATTGGGGACAGACACAAAAACTATATTCAGTCGATGTGTTCCGACACGGAATAGTAACATTAATAACTTACTGCCAACAACAACAACTAAATATCCGATGTTTTATTCTGTCAAGACTCCCATATTAAATCAGTGCTTCTTGCCATTTTTCAGATCCGCCAGCCGCATCCACACTGATTGAGGACATTGTATGAATTTGATGTCAAACGTTTCCAAATAATTATGTACAGAAATGTGTTAGAAAGTCATGGGAAGTATTCAGTGTTTGGATGTCTTTGAATTAAAACAAAGTCCGGCCTGAATAGAGTTGTGTGATAAAAATAACTGTGATCGGTATGAATTGCTCTGTCTGTGCGTTTGCCAGCCTGTCTGTCTGTCTGTCTGTTTATCTGTCTGTCTCCCCTTCCTCGGTCTCTCTTTCCCGTAGTAAACCATATTTCCTCCACACCATCCTGACCATACCTAACCCTTCGCCCCCCCCCCCCCATTTCTGCTTGTGAGAAAATTCTGATTTTGTGAGAACTAAATTTTGTTCTCAGGTGAATAACTAAGGGGTTTTTAAGATCAATTGGTGATTTAGTGTATAATGGTAAAAAAAATATTAAAAATAACTTTTCTCGCCTTGAGTTCACGTGGGAACTTACAGCAGCCGAGTGGTCTGTGAATCACCGGTAATACATTGGGCTTGGCTGGAGGGTTAACTCAATACTATTGCTTCTCCTTCAACTTGGCAGTCATTGATATGCTACGTTGTCGAAGAGCACTGCATCAGGTCTGTTGTCTCGTCGGAGTTTTAGCGTGAGGTATTGACTACGGAAAGAAACGGAACGTCGCGTAGTGGTGTGACGTAAACCAGTCCGTCTTTTTTTTTTTTTTTAAAGAGCTCACATTGAAATGCGATTTTGAATGTATTCATTTAGCGCATGACTCAGTGATCACTATATAAAGGTACCTAATTAAGCGAACGGAGATGAACAAATTCAATTTTTATAAATTTTATATAGATGCCTATAGAGGTGTGTTTGTATATAGATACTGGAAGGAATTAAAAGTGAAGACCAAGGTAATTAAATAGATAAATAAATAAATAGATGAGTAAGAGAAAACATAATTATAACCAAGTAAATGAATACACAGCTGTCTATGGGGACTATCCTGGGGATCGGACCCAACTTGAGTCTTTTATATCCCAGAATTGTTAACTACTGAATTCTGTGCAGTCCGGCCTTCTCGAACCCTCTAGGTTTTTAACATCATCAGCTGATCAGTTTTAGAGTTCAGTTTTAAACAGCTGGTACTGTAGAAGTACAAACACAAGCCAATCATAATGATAATCAGTAAATATAATATATAATAAAACAAAGCAGAAAATTTAAAAATGCAGATTAAAAGAACCAATAGACATTTCAAAAAAAAAAAAAAACCCAAAAAACCCAGCCTGTCTCACCTAGCGCAGCTAGCTGTCTTGGAAAGAGAGACCCCATGCACTCTCACTAGCTCAGGCGCGGCGCAGCTAGCTGTCTTGGAAAGAGAGACCCCATGCATTGAGACTAAAACAAACGCTAAACAGTCTTGAGAGTGCCGCCTGCCTAAATACGGTGGTCTAGAGGCAAGGTGCTCGCCTCTAATGCCGAAGGTACCGGGTTCGAATCCGGCTCGGTGCAGGCATGTTGGAATTTTTGGGGATTTCTTTCCCCATATTTTCCTGTCCCTGATCCTGAGGTAGGTAGGATCGAGCACTTAGTCTTCTCGAATAAGGACGGAAAAACTTGGATGGCCCGTGTGCAAGTTGCGCACGTTAAAGATACCTTTGCTGTTGGGAATCGAGTAAAAACAGGCCGAACAGGCCGATACCGGAGCAAAATCAAGTAAAAACTTATCCTACCATCGCCCACACCCCCTCCCCCTCCCCCCCCCCACCAAAAAAAACCACCCACCGGCGCTGCACTGTGGCGACGACATGTCTCCTCCAGTTAACTGGGCTGCAATGGCACTAAGGCAAATTTCCCAAAATGGGATTAAAGAAGTATACAAAATACAAACTACAGATACAAAATAATTACAAAGTCGAGTACAGAAAATACTGGGTTGTCGTCACTGTTCAACTAGATTCTATGGCTCGTAATGTAAAATCCCACCGTCCTCTAACAAGAACAAAATAAAAAATATTTGTCGCAAGGCTGTTGTTATACGTAGGTACGCACCCCTAGCGTTTTGCGCTAAGGGCGCGCACGAATGCATACTATCCCTAACCCCGTCCTTATCCTCAACCCTAAATTTTATCCAGTCCCTTAACCCAGCCCCCTACCCATTTAACCAAAAAAAAAAACAGGATGAACACAAACAGAAAATCTGGAAGAACAATTAGTTATAATTAATTAAGGCTGTTGTCAGGGAGCATTTCAGGAGCTCTCTAGATCTGGAATCACAAAATGCATTAAAATACTACAACTGGCGCCAAAAAACAAAACAGAACATGACAAAAAAAACAACTTGGGGGACTTACGTACTTGTAACGACATGCTGGCCTGAAACAAGTACAAGAAACCCTTTCCCTTTCCAATATCCTCAAAGTTAGACTTCCCTTCCCTTCCCTATCCCACGTTTTCTTTAATGAGACATTACACTTTCAGGTGACCTTTAAAAAATATATTTCTTGATAAATGAATAAAGGTAAATATTATATTTTAAATGCCACTTAGATTTAGTGTTATCGAAACCTTTGGACTACTTGATTGCCACAATGGTACTCTTAAGAAAAACAAACGGAAAGCGCGTTTTCAAAACCCCTGGCCCTCGCGTGGGATATCTATCAATCATTTTCAGCTAGTGTGTGGACTACACACACCCCAAGAGCCCCGGTGTACACAGTGCAGTGCAGACCCCCCCCCCCCCACACTCCAGTGGGACAATAAATGATATGCTTTATCGCAAACATCAAACATGTTTTATATACCCCCTGCCTTCTAACCAACAGAGGGGGCAGTTTTTTGTGTGAGGAAGCATTTTCTATTGTTGTTTGGACGTGGCATGCTAGCCGCATTTTATAGCGCATTCTCCGTTTGCCATGGTGACACGGTTATACATGGAAAAAAAAAAAAAACAGCCCCGGATAAATCTAAGAACAAAACAATTCGGATACGCAGACCGCGGCGTTGGTCCGAAGCGACGAAAGAATCCAGGATCTTCCTTTTCGATGTTTAACACGGAAAGAATGAAGTAGTCGATCTTTCGCAGAAGGGCGTTGTGTGCTGGATGAGATTTCGATACCAAAACATCAAAACTGAACGTCTATCAATTCCTGTGTAGGGGCATGTGACAAAACGATTATTGAAATAATCGTAATTTATGTGACTGTGAGATGGCTTGCATGTCATTGTCTCCAGTGCCGTATCTGGGTCACAGGGCTGAAATGGAACATTTTAAAGCTAAATAACACATTATAATCATTTGTTTAGGGGTCATTATTGAAGAACTTAAGCCCAGTGATTTGGGGCGAGGGGGGGGGGGTGCCCCCATTCTATGAAAAGTTTGGGGAGGCTGCCCCTAGCGTAGGAAAAGTTAAGGTAAAAATGAAAAAGTTTAGTTTCGCTTTACATTTTTTGGTCAACAAAATAGATTGTAGGATTACATAAACTGGTTGACCCGCTGGTTCAGAGAATACACAGATGTGATTTTAGAATGGAACTTCGAATACCAATATGTAAATTGAGGCGTAGGACGAAATTTCCTGTCATACTTTTTAATCCTACTCGAAGAAAATGCTTCTTTTTTTTCCAGCTCAAATTGACGCACTTCCTTCTGTTCAACTCAGTTGTGGCCATAGATAAATAATACATCCCTAGTCTGTGGTTGTGGCTCAAAATCAACGAAAGTATTAAAAATATAGGGAACCCCAGGACCTTTTGAAACAATCCCACTTAAACGTTTACGTCGTTCTATGTGTAATGTGATATTTTGTAGAATTTAAGGCTCAGCATAGACTAATAAATTAACCAGACTGGATGATCCCATTGTGTGACGTCACAAAACAGCGGAAGGTCATGAACCATCCGCCATATTAGGTTTAAGGTAGCGACCGACGCTTCAGCATAGCTACAATTTTGAATGATACCATTTTGACGCGCCTACTGAACGCGGAAGTTTGGTTCCACACCAAGAAATTAATACATGTACAACCAATCTTGACAAATAAAAAGAAATTTCTATTGCAGACAGGAGTAGAATCGGAATTTCCCGAGCGGCGGCCATGTTGGTTATACAGTCGTCGCTCGGGAAATTCCGTAAAAAACGACACAGCCCGAAGCTCGTGTTTCCAGTCCGGTTAATTTATTAGTCTGTGAGGCTCAGTGGTTAGAAAGTCTTTCAAGATTATACTGAAGGCCCTACTTTGTTTATAATAAGACTAGATGACGTACCGGGCCTTCTCCGGAATAAACAATCATGTGCTCTCTCTCTCTCTCTCTCTCTCTTATAATAAAAGTAGTAATCTGCAGTCTTGCTTCAGAACTCATGCGCACCAGTACACACTACGCACCATATTGAACGCTTGATATGGTTACTTTTTATGACATACACGGTACTATAACAGAATGGAGCCAAGATGGAGGATGAAAATTAGAGCTATTGACAGCACGATGAAACAATGCATTTTCTATAAATTCAAGAGCCAAACTAAGCAAAATAATAAAAACTTTCGTGCACCCTCCGCAGTATTTGAAATGAACATGTAAAATTTGGTTACTGTAGATGGCCTAATAAAAAAGTCTTTTGCGTTCAAAGGTGGAGAAGGTGCGTAATATATAATTCATGGAGCTATTAGTACCTCCATGATATAATTAGATATCAAATATAGGCTATGTTTCTAATGAAACAGCCGAATAATCCGTATAAATTGTCATTTAAAGTTTGAAAATGACCACAGCTCTATGCATAGACAGCCAACATGTTTATGGCTGTGCTCACAAGAGAGGGGTAGGAAGATGAGGGAGTTGAAGCCAAGGGTATAGAAAGCATACAAAGAGGGCGACAGGAGTTAAAAATAGCCAAACTCGAACATAGGTCCTTTCTGGGTGGCTCCATATTGCGTCAGAATGGAGACCGCAATATCAATGTTTTCATGATTTTATGAACATTATAATTTCCCACCGGCTCTTCACCAGCAGCTTTGGACAAAGGCAAAAAAATAAAAATAATAGAACCATTCTCCTCCCCCCGCTTCCTGCCCCTTTCCCCTTCCACATCAAACCACCCATTGTTTGGTTTAGGTCTTAATTTCAGGAGGTTTGCTCTTTCTTGGCATTTACACCTCGCTTTTCTTGTTTTTATTTTTCTTATGAATGTTTTTGTGTCGGGTTTTTTTTTTTTTTTTTTTAAATTTTGCCTGGCAACAACCTTGTTAGGCCGGCTCTTCTGGATTTCCAATGGCCGAGGTATCTTCAACGTGCATGCGCAACGGGCACATGCCGCCCCTTCCCAAACTTGTGACTTTTGAGCATATTCCCCACTCTTCATGAAGACTCCACACTGGTTTTATTTGTGATTAATTTTACAGCATCATGTAGAGTCTTTAAGTTCAGTCAAACAACAATAAGGTTGGCGGCGAAGCACTGCGTCAAGTCTGTTTTACATGTGTTTTGACTCAGTAGGCAATGTCTCATTATCCACCAATTGTCTCAAGACAAGTTTGACGAGCCCGAATTATTTAAGACAGGCTTGTTTTGGGGTCGCCAGTGCCGAGGTACCATTCAACTCCATAGTCCACATCGCACACTGAGACTGGGTTTTCATATGTATGGAAGCGGAAACGGCAACAGAATCGTCAAACACCCTTCAAGTAGTGACATTGAAAGAATATTTTGTTCGCCGTTTCGGTACACTTGGAAAAACTCTTCCTCTTTACTACTTGATGGATTTTTGACGTCTCCGCTGCCATTTACTTTTCCGGACACATGTAAACAAGGTTCAAGGCTGGATTTTCATGTAGACTGAAACAAACGGCAACGGAAATGTCAAAATCTTTTCAAGTAATGAAATAGAAAGAATGTTTCCTTCTGTGCGGAAACATAGAACACTCAACATAGAAACACTCTTTCTTTTTACTACTTGATGGATTTTTGACATTTCCGTCGCCATTTCCGTTTCCGTATACATGAAAATCGTCGGTCGGCTGATGAAATCGTGTATTCCACATTTGTATCCAAAAAAAATTTTGTTTACATATCAACTCTCCTAAGTACAATACAATGTTCCGACAAAACCGCGGGTTACATAAATCAACCCAAGGTGAAAAATTACGCAAAACACAAAACGTGAAATAAATGCCGGGCGCCGAAAGTCGTCTGATGATACCGTGAATTCCACATACGGCTGCCCAGGTGTGGAGTTCACGCTTTCAACAGCCGCCTCTTGATAAGCCCACCTGTCCGATGGCGCCGTGAAATCCACTCCATGCATTGATTGTCCGTTGTCGGTGTCTTTGATGCCGTGGCCAGTTCAATATTATCAATGACGACCACCTTATTTCAAAGGTAAGCCGGTATTTGATATGAAATTAAACTATCCTCTTAGTCACTTTGATCAATGTATAGTCAGAGGAGGGGCCTACAAGAAAGATTTGTTTAAATTTGAGCCTTCAAAATCAGCTAGTTTCAAGTCATGCTGCAATCCAGCTTTAAACCGAGTCAAAACACTCTTAACACAGTGTGCCATCAAGCATAATCCTTTTGCCTCTCGGTGCGTCTGTTCAGAACTGTCATACTTGTTGCCTCCGTTTCTACTTTCACACCATTATTGATGCCTCAGTCTGTGATGGAGCTGACTTCGGTGCGTGAATAGAATTTTGTATCATGCCCCAAATACTGCACTCTTACACGCCTACACCACCACCGTCACAGACTAATAAATTAACCAGACTGGAAACACGAGCTTCGGGCTGTGTCGTTTTTTACGGAATTTCCCGAGCGGCGACTGTATAACCAACATGGCCGCCGCTCAGGAAATTCCAATTCTAGTTTTATCTGCAGTAGAAATTTCTTTTTATTTGTCAAGATTGGTTGTACATGTATTAATTTCTTGGTGCGGAACCAAACTTCCGCGTTCAGTAGGCGCGTCAAAATGGTATCATTCAAAATTGTAGCTTTGCTGAAGCGTCGGTCGCTACCTCAAACCTAGAATGGCTGAAGGTTCATGACCTTTCGCTGTTTTGTGACGTCACACAATGGGATCATCCATCTGGGTATTTTATTAGTCTGTGACCGCCGACTTGTATTATATGATGATAGGAGATTTGTCTTCGTCAATGGCAGCAGTTTACGGAATCAGCAGTCCTTCTGCACAAATTTATCACCCAAAATGCCTGTTTGAAACTGAATCTGAAGTCCATACTGGATGCACACTCCATCTTCCCAGCTCCTTGCATACCAAAGTCTTGGCCAGGAAGACGTCCCGGTGGGACGCCAGATTGGCCCGGAAATGTTCAGATCAGACGCTCTGGATGGGACGGGACGCGCTGGTATGCACTTTGATACATTATGTGTGTCAGTTCCCGACCTTACTTCTTGTTTGTTCAATCTCCAGTTTCTGAGAAGCTGGAGATTTCCAGTGAGATCCAATTAGTTGGCTGTTGCCTGACATCTCATTGAAACTAAAGTAAATGTCATGCGGCCAAGTGAAATGAGTCGGGTGTCAAATTGACAAAATCGGGCTTTAGTGATGGCGGGTCGTAGTTTCGCTTTCCGCAGAAACATGCATTTTAGCCGTTCTACTACTTTAAGACAAAGGTTTTATGCATCAACTCGACTGATTTTTTTCGACTTTTTTTTTCATGAAATGCCTGTCAAAGGAATCTGCATAATAAATATATATACGCATATCTTCAAACTTTCACATCCGTCTCATTTCACCTGGCCACGCGACAAATGTCATGACCGATCACAATCGGGTAGTGGGCAGCGTGGCTATTATTAAAGTTTTTTTTTTTTTTACTCTTTAGTTATGATGGTTTATAGAAGAAAAATGCTTTCCTGTCTAATATGCACACGCCATTTTACAAATTAATGGTTATTGTCAGGGAACCCTGGTCTAATGAAAGATACTAGACAGGATAAGACAAGACACTGTGTCCTTCACACCACTGAAAAAAACCGTGCACACAAATATTTATTTGCACGCTGATCGGGGGCTGGGACAGGGCGCCTAGGATGAAAAGAATATTTGATAGAATGGTAAATTTATGATGCAAAATTGTGACAGTGCTACTGTGACTAAAAACAAAAGTGAAAATAGCCAGAGTTTTTCCACAGCAATTGAAGTTATAATTCCACAATAAGTGACGTCAGTCAAGGCCCATTGCGATAACTGAACAGTGCACAAAATTCGGTATTTAAAACTATTTGGCTTTGTAAAATACGGCACTTTTCATGACTTCCACGCGTTTGCCGCTAGGTGGCGGTGCGAAATCTGTGCATGAGCTATCTGATCTTATCAATTCTAGTATCTTTGGTATAATTACGAAGCCACAGAGAGAAAATACTGAGTTGTGCACACTGTTCTTCTGTACCGTACTATGTAAACCACTACAATCCCCTAACAAAAACCTTTACAAAATAGTCCAAAGTTCTTAACCAAGCCATTAAACCCACGAGGGAAACAGTCAATCTTGAACATGCCAATGATTTTTTCAACCAGTCGGATTCCGTGCCCCACTAAATACCGCACCGGATCTCCGTCCACCAGTGATAAGATGTTTTTTTTTTTTTCCAACCCTTGGATGCCCGCTAGCCAATTTTGATCGACGGCCTGGTTGGATGTTGTCGTCACGACATTGAGTTTCAGTGGGAGCCAACTATCCTTCGGGTGCGCAAGGTGTCAATGAAACGTTGTGTCATGACGTCACCTTCCAATTAGTTGGCCGGTCGAAATCGGCTAAAACACAGCGGGGCTTTGGGATGTAAAAATACAGAAAAACAGAAACAGAAAAACAGCAACACGGAAACGCTGAAAAAATAGAAACGCAGAAAAAACAACAGAAACACAGAAAAACAGAAAAACAAAACAAAACAAAAAAATTACAGAAACGCGGAAAAACAGAAAGAAAACAACGAAAAAAAAACCCAGAAAGGCAGAAAACAGAAGCAGAAAAAACAGACACATCGACAAAGAGAAACAGCAAAACACAGAAACAGAGACAAATAGAAAAAAAAAGAAACACAGAAAAACAGAAACATAGCAAAATACAGAAACACATACACACAGAAAAACGGAAAAACAGAAAAAAAAAAATGAAACTTGGCGACAGATTTTGATTTCCCTGGTCACGTCACCCGACAGGCGTTTGTACAAGCAGCTCAGCTGAAAGAGGTCACAGTGAGGTGAAAGTAGAGTGTTCCCTCCTGTGTTTCGCCACTTCACGCCTTTAAGTTAGCTTTTTGGGGTGTACACGCCGCAAACCCTCCCTGACAAATCCATTGCACATGTCATAATATTATTATCTGCACGCTGACCACACCCTATTCCTTCATCCGCTCTGCTCGTCTTACATATTTCTGATATTCGGTTTTATACCCAGCCAGCTACCGCTACGGAAATCCGACGCTCAGGATTGAAGCCAAGTTTGCACATAGGCATAACGTCATTCCTACGTAGATCAGTTGGTTACGACATCGCACCGACGACGGTTTAATGTAGGGAATCCGCCCTTATGATAATCCTACCAATCCTACAGCCATTTACGTCGGACTGACGTAGGCTTGGAACCTTCTTTTTCCAAAAAATATAAGTCTAAGCGCATACCAGCCGATTTCGACTGGCCGTGGATTTGGATGGTAAAGTCATGACATTGGGTTCAGTGAGATGCTATGAGCTGGCTAGTGCACGGGGTCTCATTGAAACTATATAACATGATATCACCATCCAATTAGTCGGCTAGTCAAAATCGGCTGGTAGCGCGACTAGGCTTGCTGTAGTGACGTCACCATCCAACTAGCTGGCCGATCAAAATCGGCTAGTACTTGCCGGGGCCCAAGCCTTTTCTCCCAAAAATGATAATCGGCGACGCAGTATACTTTTTCCGGAACTGTTTCCCTTTAATCTCTTTCATTTTTCTGTCTGTAATTCCAATTCTATCATCCTCCAATCTTTTCAAATTCCCAACACACTCAAGAATTCCGATAGATCTACATTTATTTTGTTAATTAAGCAGGTTTACGACAATGTGATACTCACTAAGAAAAATAGTTTTTTTCATTCTTGAAGATTTTGTATACTTCTTTGATCCCATTTTTGAGAAATGTGTTTGTAGGTATATATGTGTGTGTGTGTGGGGGGGGGGGTAGGTGGGTTGGGGATAATAACTTTTTATTTTTTTATATTTTTGACAGGACAGTGGCCATGTTCGGCCTGCTCTTCTCGACTTCCAACTGCCAAGGTATATTTAGCGTGCGCAACGTGCACACAGGGCCATCCGAGTTTTTCGTCCTTAGCCGAGAAGACTACATGCTGGATCCCACCTACCATAGGTTCAGTCAGGGGCAGGAAAATATGAGAAAAATCCCTAAATTCCAACATGCCTGCACCGACCGGGAATCGAACCCGGGTACTTTCAGCATGAGAGGTCAACAATTTGCCTCTAGATGAACTTGCCCCCCCCCCCCCCCCCTTCCATTTTTCGTCCTTAATGAGACTGGGGCACAGACTGCTAAATTAACCAGACTGGAAATTCGAGCTTCAGGCTGTGTCGTTTTTTACAGAATTTCCCGAGCGGCGACCGCATAACTAACATGGCCGCCGCTCGGGAAATTCCGATTCGAGTTCTTTCTGCATTAGAAATTTCTTTTTATTTGTCAAGATTGGTTGTACATGTATTACTTTCCTGGTGTGGAACCAAACTTCCGCGTTCAGTAGGCGCGTCAAAATGGTATCATTCAAAATTGTAGCTATACTGAAGCGTCAGTCGCTACCGTAAACCTCAAATGGCGGATGGTTCATGACCTTTCACTGTTTTGTGACATCACACAATGGGATCATACAGTCTGGGTATTTTATTACTCTGTGGGCTGGGGCCTGTAAACTGCTGGTCTCCTTCTCTTCTAAAGTTAGGTGGCACATTATGATGCAACTTTGTTCCCTTACAGTGGCGTCACGTTTTTTGTTGTTTTGAAATCTAGGCGACTCACTGGTATTGGGCACACATGCGAGATGGAAAGTTTAAAGAGTTGTGTAAAACCAGGGCCAAAAGGCATACAATATTACATCACACAAAACATATTATATTAATTATCTCGGAACATTTTTAGCTGATGGGAATGACATCATACAAAATAAATTTAGGAATGAAAGAACCACTTTCAAGACGAAACCTCAAAATTGGCAAAAATGTTGCATACAACAATATGGCAAATACCCTCTCGAAATAACCACAACCAAAGTTGTGCGACATTGGCAATGACAGGGTTAATCCCGATTCGTCGCTCTTATCTTTCTTTCCTTCTATCATTATCATGTCTTTTCTGTTCTTTTTCCATTCATTTGGCTTCCTTTTTATACTGGTAAATTTCGACGTTTCTACCCTCTATTCTCAACCTTCTCTACTCCACCACATGTTCATCTTGTCAACTCCTCTCGCCCTCTATTAAACACGCGTATGACACTCAGTTTCTCACTTACAATCCTCTCGTGTGTTTACTTTCACTGTCTAGATTTTTTGTGTGCTGTGATTGTCAGTCCGCATTATTTACACTGTGATTTCTTTTTCTTTTCTTTTCTTTTTTATTTATTCAGAGAGGCCATCAGTATTCTCTATACACGGCCCAGCTGAAGGCTCTACATTCCAAGCTCTACATCTATTTCAGTGCTCCCTTTACGGGGCCACGCCAATGCATATTTATACATTATAGGGTCGCCCCTCAAAAGATGTGCGAGCGAATTGAAAATTCAATTCAGATTTTATTTAAAGACATCGCCTCTGGTTAATGAGAGTTGGTCTACCGTCCTCTGAGCAAAGTCAAATCACAAAATAAATGACACCTTCGTTTCATGCCGGGTAACTCGGCCAAAATATACCCACCCTCGTAAACCTTCGGTGGCCTTTCGCTAACTGCTTCACGAGATGTTCAAAATTGGAAGCGTCACTGTTTGTTTCCTCAACTATCCAGTAACCACTCAAGGGCCTGCTTTACTTCCAAATTTGTCCAAGGCTGGGTTCTTAAGACCACGCTGAATAACTCATAATGAGATTCATGAATTTTCCTTTCTTCGCCCCTTTAGGCAGATGTTTCCAGAGTAATTAAAGGCGGGTTTTTTTTTCTCTCACCTATTTCAATAGCTCAGATGCACTGGGATTTTTGTATTAAAACAAGACATTCCCCAGATATGTTTCCAGAAAAAGAAAAATGACTCTAAAATGAAATGTGACTAAAAATACCCGCCAGTTGCCTTCCTTGCCCTCCTTCCTACAACCTTCTCTGCGATTCTCAAACGGGGGGCACTTTGCTCCCAAGGGAGGAGCTTCACATCTAAAGGGAGGAATTGGGGAGGAATTTCAGTCAATGGCGGAACTCCCAACCTGGAAAGTATGGAATCTGTAAGTAAAAAGAAGTTTTGTAATCCTTTGAAGGAATTCTGTTTATTTCGTGTTTTTTGTTTTTTTTCATTTAACTGTAATTAATAAAGAAATTAAGATTCCAATAAGCTTTGTCAACATTTACCTCTGTAAAAGTACAATGGCGAAAAAAATTATGACAATTCAAAATGCGGGTGTGGGGCGGGGAGGATTGAGAAAGCCTGGAATCGCTTGGCTTGGAACTCTGAGAACCACTGCCTTAACAAAAGACGCCCTCTCATCTTTGAACTCGAACGCCACCAGGATTCTTGGTCCTTGTATTTGAACCTCCGCTGAACCATAAGGAGTATATATATACACATGTGAGAGGTGGACTTACAATTGTCCACATCCTGCAGCACCGCGGACTTGCCACAGTACACAATGTAAACCATTTGATCAAAGACAAAAAAACAACAAGAACTCCTCACACCAGGAATACACAAAGACGCCTAACTTTGACCTGAGCGCCACATGGCAAATCTATTTAAGCGTTCTCCTTCTTTTGGCAGTATATGGGGCGTTGGTACTTACAATAATTATGATACCCAGGGATATTGTTGTTTGCAACATTTTGCCGATTTTGAGATTTATTTTTGTCATGAAAGTGGTTCTCTTACTCCTAATTTTATTATGTACAAGTGTCATTCCAATGGGTTAAAAAGTTTCGAGATATGTGTCTGTGACGTTATGTCTTATTATGCATTTCAGCCCTTTTGCCGACCAAAATTTCAGTCCTCATTTTCTCCGAAAGGCAACGATACACAATACAACAGTATGGCAGATACCCGACGATAATTAGATTTATTATTATTATTGTTATTACAATTTTGTTTCAGAGTTGCTGCCGTGAATGTGCAATTCTTTGGGGGATGTCTTGCTTGGCTAGATAAATAATAGCTATGACAATGATGATGATGATGTTTGTCTATCGTTCTCAATGATGACCATGGCTTCATATTCTAATAGTTGGCGGAGCGTCTTCCAAGATGGCTGGTAAGTTCAATCTGGGCACGGAACTGTCTGTCACATATTGCGCACTTCAGGCCGGTGGGTGGCTGAAAAGAAGAGCTGGCTACTGCCAAAACAACTGTAATAATTGAATAACAGTATATAATTATCTTTATGTTGTGTTAGCATAATGATAACTTATAATATTTGCCCTAAAAGTAGGTGAAACAACTAATGACATTCCTGCCGGGCGCGAGTGGTTGGTGAACGCTTCTAGTGGGGTCTCCTTCTGTCTTGTCATTCTACTATATTCTGTCAGTCTGTCGTTTCACGTTTTCCCGGCCCAATGTGACATTTGTGTGTGTGTGTGTGTGTGTGCGTGCGTGCGTGCGTGCGTGCGTGCGTGCGTGCGTGCGTGCGTGCGTGCGTGCGTGCGTGCGTGCGTGCGTGTGTGTGTGTGTGTGTGTGTGTGTGTGTGTGTGTGTGTGGAAATGTTTTCTTCAAATTCAAACTCAAGCTCTTGTCAAGCAATGTACGCAGGTGTAAGAGTAAGGGTTAAGAATCAAATAGAAAAGGTCAATATCACAAAAGTAGAGAGATTCTTTTAAAACAAACACGAAGGAGGACAAAATCAGACACTCAATAGAAAAGAGATTTGAAGGAAAGAAAGGTGAAAACGGAAATTTGTAAAATTTTGAAAGACTGTAAGGCAAAAGAGGGGGGAGAGGGGGGGGGGGAGTATCGTAAAACATTGAAAGACAGTAGAAATAATTGAAAGAGAAGAACAGGGAGAAGAAGGAGAAGGAGATGAAGAAGAGGAAGTAGAAGAATCATAGAACGAAGACAACAACAAGACGAAATCGAAGAATTCATTAGAAAACAAAACACAACTGCTGCCTCTACAAAGGAACTCAAAGAACGAAATAAAACCGAGACGGATTCAAAGAATGAAAAAAACTACAACAACGAATGGACGGAATCAAAAGAGCAGAAACAAAAAAATTAAGACGGAATCTAAGAATGAGAAAACAAACCACAACGTGAAAGAAATCTACCACAAGGAAGGAATCAAACAATGACAAAGTAGTACAGCAACAACAAAAAGACAGAATCCAAGAACCGAAACAACAACAACAATGACAAGAAAGCACAACAACAACAACAGCAGGGAACGTATTCTTCATATCTGATAAAGTCTGATAACATATTGACGTCGTTCATAATTATACACTATACAGAATTTCTCACAACAAAAAAATCCCCGTCTACCCAAATGCTTAACGAACTGTCAAGTATCCAGATAAACAATGTAAACAGACTGAAATTGGTAAATTTCCACGAATGCCAAGGAAAACCTGCCTCGCTCTTGGGATGGGAGACCCCACAATAATTCTATGTCAATTTTTTTCCTCTGTAAAAACTTTCCGTCAGCCTTCTGGGCTCCGATTTTTGACCATCACATTTTCAGATGACGTGAATAGGACTTCATGAAAATACCATCATCCACTTTAAATTTACATGCGAAAGAGAGAAGCCATGCCAATAAGAATGCGGAACTAATTAGTTTCATTGCATTGCCGCAGAGGTTGTTTTTTTTTTATGTTAGTTTAACAGTTATACGGTATCTGGCCGGTTGTTCCGTTTCCAGAAATAACTAAAATGCGCAGTTAGATGCCAAAAAAAAAAAACGTCGGAGAAAAATTACTTTATTATAATCTTAAACTCTTTGTGTGCCAATAGCCGGTATATCGGTGTCACGAGCAGAGTTAGGGTCTTGGGGATGTTACGACTGCACGAGAGGCAGCTAACTCACACTCGGACACAACCACACAAGAAAAGTATTAAATAACTAGAGCGTATATATGTCAGGCCGGTCAGGCCATAGTTTACATAAATATTAATAACAAAACAAAAGACAATAGGGGTATATATCCAAACCAAAAAAAAACTCTAATTAATAACTTAACTAACTGATATTCATGTAACTATGGAGGTACTGCAATCAATAGCAAATAGGTATATTATACGAAACTAGATATCAATTTAAAGTGACAGTTGAGTCGCCACTGGCCAGTCGCCAGGCAAACTCTCCATAAATCATATGGGCTTAAATGTTAGGAGAGCCCAGTACGTTCAAAGCCTACAGAAGCACTCTTCGGCTTGTAGGTAATTTAAGCAGTTGCCAAAAGACTATATTTTATGCACAATCACTATTCAATTCATCAACAATGTGCTATATTATTCCAATCATACTATGGCAATAGATCTATGATACAGGACACTCGTGGTAGAGTGCCAGCTGGGGTTTCCTTAGTCTTCCTATGAGGCTGTAGTTCTCTCTCTATCTCCGATCTCTATTATACTTGAATAAATAAGATATATTACCATTGCTCACGCCTACTGGTAGGCGCGAACATCAATATAGCGCAGCGTGGGCTTTCAAAGGTCAGCCCACTCAGACCTTTCTTTCTAGAGCTCAGTCAGTCCGTTAGCAAGGGCTTCTTGTCTTCAAAGCACACAGTTCAGGTACTGGTCAACCGGAGATACTTCACGACACGATGCTTCTGCTCGCCTGTATTCACTAAATCTGAACGTTACACGATGTTATATACTATCTAACTACCCAGCGTGCTAGTCCGCTGGCCCAATTAGTTCAGCTATCTCATAGGTCGAAACCTCCCACCATTTTAATTGTAGTAATACGTCTGCACTATTCTACCAGCCAGTTAACGTGCAAAAACTTGTCTAGTCATACTTAACAATGTCAACTAGCCCCACCTTGTTTCACCCCTACTCCATTACTTATTAATCACGAACATTAAAACCCACAAGCGTGAATCTAACAGTTTAAATTTACATTTATTTACTCACCAACTATAATTTGGCGAGGACCGTTCAAGGCCACCAGCCAATTTTTCATGGCCCTGGTAAAAAAACAACTCACTCTCTGCGTGAGTTTTAATAACATCTGAATCATGACAATCGGCTCTTCCGCTGGTCACGTTTGTGTTAATCACCCATGTATCGGTGCACAAGACTACTAGGCTATTTTGCTTCGGGAAGAAAGAAAGTCGGCTTTCTATTCATAACTATTGCTGTGGTTAGTCTTCATTCAACCCCCCCCCCCCACTATTTTCTTTGTCTTTGCAAATGTCGAAAAATTCATGGCACACAAAGAGTTAAACTAGGGGTCTCCAAAGCCTGGATCCTTTTGCAGATCCAAGGTGGCTTTCTAAGTACCAACAGAAGACTATATACAAGTATACATAAGAGCCATAGAACTCTTAAGATACGTTTTTGCTTATGAATTCAGGCTTTTTTGGGGACACTGTGAGTATTAAAAGTTTCAGAAAGGTGTCTTCCAGATCACCTCAGTGATCTGTATTTGAATCTTCACTCTCGCTGATTAAGAAACAAATTTGATTTCAGATTTCCGAAGAAGACGCACACATAAAAACAATACATGTGTAGCCTCCCGACAAAATAAGGCACATTTCGGCTCTACCCGATTCGAGAAAATCGTTAAAAGGCATCATAGGGTCAATTTTATAGATTTTGCTTTTTCAGTATTTTTGAAAAGTTTAACCTCTTTACGATTTCTTTTGCAAATGATAATCCTGTCGGAGAAGGGTAAATGCCTCGACACTGACTTCGAATCGAGTCACCATCAATAATTTTGACTAAATGGGGACAAGCTGGTCTAGAGGCAAGGTGCTCGCCTCTCATGCAAAGGGTCCCGGGTTCAAAACCCGGCCGGTGCAGGCATATTGGAAGTTTGGGATTTTTCTCATATTTTCGTGTCCCTGATCGTATTGAGGGGTAGGATCGATTACCTACTCTTCTCGGATAAGGACGAAAAAATTCGGAGGGCCCGTGTGCACGTTGCGCATGTTAAAGATACCTTGGCAGTTGGAAATCGTAAAGAGCAGGCAGAAGAGGCCGCTGCCTGGGCAAAATTAAATAAAATTCATCCCTACCATTCCCTCCCCCTCCCTCATCTCCCCCCCCCCCCCCCCCCAAAAAAAGATCAGCCGACCGGCGCTGCACTGTGGCGACGACGTGCCTGCTCCAGTTGTAACTGGGCTGCAATGGTACAAAGGCAAATTTCCCAAAATGGGATTAAAGAGTTATACAAATACAAAAAAAAATAATTAAGAGCTGAAACTTTAAGCGTGTTTCTCAAAACTGTGGTTGTTTCACTTCCTGTCTTAGAGAGGCCATCTCTTCTTTGCTAATTGAATTACAGCAATTTTTTATTTTTATTTTACCAAATGAAAGGATTTTGAATAATCTATATCAGTATATGGTAATACCAATATCGCCATACCACCAAAAAGAACGAAGTGGCTCATTGTGTCGGGCGGCCACACAATTGTTAGAAATGGACACCTTTTACATGGCCAATCCATGAACCTGTATACTATACTAGCGTAAGGCTGATGGCACACTGAGACAACTTTGTTTTGCTACTGTTTTGTCTCGGTGCCCGCGTTCTCTCTTTCCTCCAATTGACTCCAGACCAAAGAGTTTTTAATAAACCTAGAGGTAAGACTCGGTCACGCCACATGTCCGCAAATAGAAAGCCCGGCAGCCATCTTTTCTTACGGCAAGCGATTGCAAAATACTGTGTCAAGGCCAGTGCTAATGAAAGTAGTTTTTGTCGGAAGGCCTCAGTATTTTATTCTTGTTCATTCCTATTTAGAGATGGAGGTTCAAATTCATCCGTACATTTTGTATTTTGTGATAATTCGTAATGTTTTTTTTTTTTCTCTTGGTGGGATTACATTTTTTTACATTTTCGTGGTTCACCCAATCCATAAATTAAGTCTGCTCATTACTACTGTAATCCCCATTCAAACAATCTGAAAGACCGTATTATTTTAGGCTTTGATTTGTTTACTTTAGCCGTACTGTCTAGGTTGAGGCAGGTTTGCCGTAAGTTGGCTTTACTTTAGCCGTACTGTCTAGGTCGAGGCAGGTTTGCCGTAAGTTGGCCGCCATCTTGACTTCACCTACCGACGACGCCACGCGGAGACTTGCGTAGCGCTAGTCTGACCTCTAGCTATATATAACCTCTTTGCTCCAGACAGTTTTGAGGGCGCCCAAACTGGTGCACGAGGTCCCGTTTTTAATAACGAGACAAACGTGACTTGACCCAGTACGCTACCATTCTTAATGTTTTAATCTTGAGAACACACGAATAATAATAATGCATAGCATTTATATAGCCCTTCCTCCCGATAACAACCAGGCCCTAAGGGCTTTGCAACATGTATATCATTCTATACTATATATATTTGTGGACTTCAGATTTTTCGTTGCAAAAGGCTCCTGAACGACTCAACACTCAGACTTCAAATTTTATATTATGGTACATCAGAATGGATGTAAGAGTGCACAGTTTTTAATAGAAGTCTCAAATCGGTGTAGTTTTTTTTATTGGAAATTTATTGTTTCCCCAATTTTCACTATTCTCATTGACATGTTGTAGATTTTTATGACATCATCATTTCCTGAAAATTTTCGGTGCGCACCACTGCACACTGTGTACTGTCCTATCACTGAGTTTTGGGGATGACCCTGCGCATCTCGGCTTTTGTTCTTATTCCTTTCGGTCTGAAGTGGTGTCCTTTGTGTTGCATCTCTCTTATAAGCTGTCTGTGCAGCATTAATGCCTTTCTTAGTTCACAGGCGTCTTAAGTTTTACCCCCCCCCGCCCCCCCCCCTCCAAAAGAAAAACAAACAACAACCTACACAAACCTGTTCATCGAACAGGTACTCAGCTAGTATAATATAAATCACACACACACAATACCCAGGCACATCCCGGGGAAAAAAAACTAGATGGACATTCATAGTGTGATAAGATGACTTTTCAGCTGATGTTTAAAAGTCATATAATTCGAGCTTCCATACATTGGCAGGCGTGCTTTTGTGCTGCTAACCAAGCAAGAACTCGCAGTTGAGTACACATATTTTGTTTCGATTCTATGCATTTCCTATTGAAATCTTTTACTGTCCGATTGTTTTCTCTGTTCCATTTTTCTTTTTCTTTTTTTTTTCTGTTGTTGATTTTTTCTTTACTTTTTTTCCTAGATAAAGGCGATAGCCGAATTATCGAACATTTTCTGTCTTCTCTTTTAGTTTGCATTGTATCGTTTGGGTATTATTTCTTACGCGAGGCTTTGCTACACACAACTTTTTCTGTTTGCCCAATTTTGACATTCCTTCTAGCACTGCTGCGACCCCACAGTTTTCCTGTGGTTTTTATAATCTTTCATAAAATTTTCAGTCTCTCTCAATGACAGAGGCAGAGGATTCCAAAATCTGAGGGCCTTGAAAACAAAACGACTTTTCACCCATGGTCTTAATGGACATCTTAGCAATTCTAAACGTTTTAGTCTGCGGTTGATCTAAGATGTGTACATCGTTGTAAACGGTGTATTGTAAGCCGCCAAGCAGAGTGTTTAGCTATAATTAAATTTTGTAGACGCTGGCGAGGATGGGCAATACAATAATGTCATCATCGTTCATCATCTTTGTGCATCTACAAAGCCCCAGAAAGTTTGGAACTTTTAATTGGCTGCACTTGACATGGAAATTGAAGAAAAATTAAACTAGAAGATAGAAGAAAAAAAAAGAAGACCATTATCGTCATCATCTTCGCCATAATCAAAATATTTACAAAAGAAATAAATCTGCTGGGCAATGAGGTCATTTACCCACAGTGATCCAGGATTATAAAAAGCTTTCAAAGCGGTTTTGAAAGTGGAGACGGGTAACTGGGTAATCTTCATGTCATTCAGAGCAGTTTTCGTATGCACGGACTTACCTTCCCCTTCACCCGGGCCACCGATTTAGGCAGGGACAAACAGGTTCAGCCTCCTACGCTCATAACAGTTTGTGGGTCTGTGAAGAGGCATCTCCGGTTTCAAAGGAGGTTTGGAAATTCTGGGTGTGAACAAGATTTGCAAATTGCATCTTAGAGAAATCCAGCTATTTTTACATGTCACTCTACATTCTTTTTTTTTGTTTCCTGCTTTGTTGTTCAAAGGTTGTTCCAGGTCAGAGGACGGAATGTGGTAGAGCTGTAGAATAAACTCATGTAAATATGTACAGTTTGAGGTCAAATCTTGCACCGTACGATGACGACATTCTTTAGCCCTAGTCCTTCAATGGCATTTGGTTTCTTAGCTTAAATCTCCCCTTCTCAAAAGAGAATCCCCCAAGACTTACTTACCTTAGTCAGTTTCTGTAGGTGATACCGCACTTCACTAGAAAACAACTCTTGAGAATTTTACCTGTGTAATAAAATTTATACGGAATTATTCAATTCTGTTGGTGAAAATTTAAATTGATGAAGCCCTGAAAACCAACCATACATAAAGTACCCAAATAGATCGTGAACGGCGCAAAGTGGCCGTTACCGGGCCGATGGGCCGTAAAACCCAAACTCAAACTCAAACTCACGTGCCACCGGCTACTCTTAACAACTTGCAACAAACGGCCTTTGAAAAAGTACGGGCCCTTTGATAGAGGAGGATGAGTCCCCCCCCCCCCTTCCCCTCACGCCCACAGCGCATGCAAAACTTATGTGATAGAGAGAGAGAGAGAGAGACAGGGAGAGAGAGAGACAGAGAGAGAGACAGAGAGAGAGAGAGAGACAGAGGGAGATAGAGAGAGAGAGAGACAGAGAGACAGTGAAGGAGAGTAACGTCAAGTAGAAAGAAGTAAAATGTAGCTCGACTACCCAAACAGATAACTTTCCACCACTTGGTTAAGACTGATGGCTCACCTGAGACAACTGTTTTGACTTACTGCCTGAGGTCTCTTTTTTCGCTTGCTGTCTCAAAAAACGTTTCCCTGTGTGAAATATGAGCCTATGCAAAATTTCAAAAACATTTTAAAAACTATTATTGTTTCCGAGAAAATCGATGTTGATTCCGCCAATGGCAAAAAATAACGCACCACAGGATATAGCATTTTTTTTTTTTACATCCAATAAAAATTACAGCAGAAAGTCTGTACTCTTGTGTTGATGCGGAGTTAGATCCTGACATCCGTGTTTACTTCTAAAGGGGGGGTTTCATACTAAGCCCGGGACGGCATAATCAGCTGCTGGCGGATAAGAAGTGCACATTCCTATATTTTCTGATTAAATCCGGGAAGACTCTGTCATACTATTAAGCCCGGTCACACACAGTGAGGTTCTGCCTTTAATTTTTGGGTGTACTTTCTTCAAACTCTCGGAAATACAACTGTCTCTGCGCAATCTCCCATTCTTCAATTGGAAACAGTTTCCCAAACACGGGCAGGCATTAGTAATTTTTTTTCGTTGCCGACTTCAAAGGCTTCTCCCCCGTGTAAAACGGATTTCACGTCACCTCTGATGATGTTATTTGACATTCTTCATACACAAACAGTAATTTCTGCCGGTTACATGTAGACGGATCATCACGGCTGGAACTAATTAATGGACATTCCTGCACTTGACCATGGAAATTGATTGTCCACGCTTTATCATATTATAAAGGCAGTAAAGCCTCCAGTGTAAGCATGAACGGCTTTTTAACCGCTCTGGCTTCAATCTTACAAAATAATATCAAATTGCCCACAGAAAAACATGATGGTGTACGTGGGTATATTTTAAAAGGTTTTGAAGTACGCTGTATCTATTCTATATTTCAGTAACGTGCAACCTTTGGCATGACTAACTGACCAAACTATACACTCTTCAGGCCTTAAATTTGGCAGGAAGGTGGCAATTGAGATAAGGAAGATGATGGCTATAATTAAAAGTTGTTTACTTCAAGCACGTATTTTTAATAAATAACAATGTATATTGCTATGTAACATCTGTATTTTTGCATGTTTGCTTCGTAATGTATAGTACCGTGCATGTCATAAAAAGTAACCGTATCAAGCGTTCAGTTTGGTGCGTAGTGTTCTGGTGCGCATGAGTTCTGAGCAAAAGACTGTAGTTTATTACTTTTATTATCTGAGAGGGGGGGGGGGGCGAAGCACATTATTGTTTATTCCGGGCAATGCCCGGTAGCTCATCTAGTTTTTAATACTTTCTTTGACTTTGAGTCACAACTGAGTTGAACAGAAGAGTGTTCCGATAATATATTGAGCAGGTAAAACAAAAAAAAATAGACGCATTTTCTCCCAGTAGAGGTAAAAAGTATGACCGGAAATTTCCGCGCCTCAGATTACACACTAGTGATGGAAACCCAACATTAGAAACCAACATTCTTTGTCTTCCCCCGAGTCAGCGGGCCAAATTGTATCAATAATTGTTTCACTTTTCCTTCTCCTTTCCCACATTTTCAACTGGCTCCTTTCTTAGAATAATGATGGTGGTGTTTCTAAAACGTGCATGTCTAATCTTTTCTTCCACTGTTACGGATGTTATATTTCTGTATTATTTACATCCGGTGTAGCAGTTTATATCTTCCCATACCAAAACAGGACCTGTGGCCGTATGCATAATCAATGCGTAAACAAAAGTAAATACGTTGACTGGTGTTAACGCAAGAAATGAATACAATTTCTCGTGTTAACACCAGTTAACGTATTTACTTTAGTTTACGCATTGATTATGCATACGGCCACTGAAAGCATAATAACGTATTGTATTACAGCATGGGGAAACAATGCC